>CABHPQ010132745.1:861-15300 GCA_902168405.1 Peromyscus aztecus | reverse complement strand
AGATGGTTGTGAGCCACCATGTGGTTGCTGGGAATTGAACTCAGGACCTCTGGAAGAGCAGTCAGTGCTCTTAACCTCTGAGCCATCTCTCCAGCCCGTTTTTAAGTTTTATGTGTATGAGTGTTTCTCCTCTGTGTATGTCCCTGTTCCTCACAGAAGCTTGAAGGAGTCAGATCGAGGCCTTGGAACTGGAGTTAGAGGCAGTTGTGAGCTTCCATGTGGTTGCTAGAAATCCTCTGTAAGAACAAGTTCCCTAAACGGCTTCTACATCTCCAGCCCTTCGTGAGCATTTCCAAGCAAATTTGATAAGGAGAAAACCAACCTGCCTAGTACTTCAGGAAGTTGAAGTGAGGATCCCAGGTCAAAGGCTAGCTTCAGCTACATAGTGAATGGACAGGCCAGCCTTTACTACATGAGGCCACAGAGAAATCTAAAGTAATTATGAAGTCAGGAGGAGAGATAGGGTCAGGTTTTTACATCTCTAGCAAATGCTAAAAGATGGGCAGGCAAGGAGGCTGTGAAGGTCCTGAGCCCTGCAGGGATAGTCACTCCCACTGCCCAGGTTTGTGTTGCAAAGGGTGTTGCCCAGAGTTTGAGCTCTTGGTTTTGTAGTGTCCTCTGAACATTGAGTTCAGTCAGAATGTGGTTACATCTGCATTTTTATGTACAGTGATGTTTTGTTGGTGTGTCTGTACCGTGTGTGCAGTGCCCACAGAGGCCAGAAGATTCTGGATTCCTGGAAGGGGGGTTACAGACTTGAGCCACCATGTGGATGTTGGGAATCTCGATCATCTGGAAGAGCAGCCAGTGTTCTTAACCCCTGAGCTGTCTCTCGAGACACAGTTTTGTCAGTTTGTTTTGAAACAGGGTCTTGTCCAGTAGCTTTAGCTGGTAGACCAGGCTGGCCTTTTTGTTTGTTTTTTTTGAGACACAGTTTCTCTGTGTAGTTTTAGTGCCTGTCGTGGATCTCGCTCTGTAGGCCAGACTTGCAGAGATCTGCCTGGCTCTGCCTCCTGAGTGCTGGGATCAAAGGCGTGCGCCACTGCCGGTGTAGACTAGGTTGGCCTTTAATTCCTGCCTTAATCTGAGTATTGAGATTAAAGGTATATTCCTCTGTGCCCAGCAGTCCTGCTTAAAAAAAAAAAAAAGTAAAGCTGTGCATCACATGCATACAGTCCCTGAAGAGGACATCGCCATTGGAACTGGAGTTACAGACATTTGTGAACTGTCAGGTGGGATTCAAACCCAGATCCTATGGAAAAGCAGCTAGTGCTCTCAACCTCGGAACCATCTCCAGCCTCTCTCCTCTTTTAAGAGATTGTGTGTGTGTGTGTGTGTGTGCTTTCTATTTCAAAAACACGGATTCTGGTGGCCAAACAAGTCCTTGTGTTTGCAAAGCTAGCTCTTCACCAACTGAGCAATCTCCTGTCTACTGTGTATGGATTGTTTCTTGTTCCATCCAGCCATGGTGGAAGAAAGCTAGAAATCAACAAAAACTAGAATATACCACACAAACTGGAGAGTGAACAACACATTGGAATATTGAGTCATTGAAAATTTAAAGGTTAACTAAAAATGAATGAAAACCAAAACAAAAAACCAGCATGCCAAAACCTATTTGGCACTGTGAAAGCATTGCACAGGGCCGCTCACGTGATTCAACAGGGGCAGATCCCCAGAAGGGATGCGGATCACGGTCTAAGGGACCTAAGTGGAAGTAGGAGAAACAGTAGGAAGAATCAATGGAACAAAGTTCTTTGAGATAAGATCTGATTGGCAAATCTTCAGCCAAATTCAAGTATAGACATGAACTTCCATGCCTGTCCTGGTTTTGGTTTTTGAAGACAGTGTTTCTACGTGTAGCCTTCGATGACCTGGAACTCACAGACCAAGATTGCTTCAAACTCAGAGATCCATCTGCCTCTGCCTCCTGAGTGTTGGGGTTAAAGGCGTGCGCCACCAGCGCCCGTCTGTCCCTGGCCAGTTTTTCTCAAGTTGTACACAGTCTACCTGTGGTACTCTGCCCTCATTCCTTGCCCGTTCCACTTCCTCACATTGGGCTCTTTGAAGTTTCCTCCCATACCAAGCTTGCCTCTGTTCCCGCCACCTGGAGCAGGTATTCCACCCCCAATGCCCTCTCTGGGCCCCTCAAGTCCATCAGATCCATCTGTGGAGGCCACATGATCTTCCCAGGTACCCAGCATTAACATTGTTCCCGGCCCTGTTGAAGACCTGCTGGCCAGTAACACCGATCCTGGCCGCATATCTCTGGAGATCTGGACTTGAACCCTGTGTGGTTTGTACAAACATTTTAACTTATTATTTAAAAAAAAAAATCATTGTGTGTGTATAAGTGAGGGAGAGGAAAGGGTGGGGAAGGGAAGGAGGGAGGTTGTGAGAGAGTGCTCAAGCTGGCTCAGGTGTGTGGGGGTCAGAGGATAACTTTCTGTTCTCATCCTCCACCTTGTTTCTCAGGTGTGTTTATTCCAGGTTAGTTGGCAGGAAGGCTGTGGGCAGTTTTCCATCTCCACTTCCCATCTGGCACCAGGAGTTGCTGGGATTATTAATTTGTCACATTACATCCTGATTTTTTTTTGAGGCAGAGTCTTAACTATGTAGCCTTGGCTGTCCTGGAACTGGATGTGTAGACCAGGCTGGCCTCAAACTCAGAGATCTGAGTCTGCCTCTGCCTTCTGAGTGCCGGGATTAAAGGCGTGCACCACAACAGACAGTATCTTGCCCTTTTTTGTTTGCTTTGTTTTTTGAGACAAGGTTTCTCTGTGTAGCCCTGGGACTTCCTCTCTAGACTGTGAAGGCCTCGAACTCAGAGATCCACCTGCCTCTGCCTCTAGAATGCTGGGATTAAAAGTGTAGGACACCACGGCCCGGCTTCATCTTGCCTTTTTAATTTGGGTTCCAGGAATCACACTCAGGTCCTAAAGCTTGTGTGGCAAGTGCATCTGATCAGCCCCATATATATATTTGAACTTATGAGCCTCGATTTCCCCATCTGTAACTTGGGAGCCTGTTTCAGATGGGGTCTTAGGGAAGAGTAAATGTGGGGCAAGAGGATCACCATACATTGGAGACTAGCCTGGTTTACAAGTGGGACCATTTCAAAAAACAAAGAGTACACGCGACATGTAAATCCTAGTTCCCTCTCGCTTGTGCCCTCCAGATCTTCCAAGGAGTCTCCCGGGCCAGTGTGATCGCAGTACAACGTTTCCATTTACTTTTGAGTTATATGTCGTTATAAATATTAACAAATAAGACTTAAAAAGGACACCTTCGGGAAGGTCAGACGAAAAGTACAAAAATTGTGTCGTGGCGCTGCAGTTTGAGGACGTACTCTGCAGCCGTCACGTGGTAGTAAAACTGTAAGCAGTGCACGAGGCCGCGTCGACGACAGCCAGCATCCATGCATCGGGAGGTTTGCTTGGCTGGAGGACAAAGGGTTGGACATGCTTGGTCCGGGCTCGGCAGGCGGCCGGCCGCGGAAGTGTAGCTCCTCGTTCTCGCCACTAGAGGTCAGGAGGTCACCGCCTCAGGGTTGGAAGACGGCCCGTTCGGGGATTGGCTAATGGTGGCGGCGGGCACCGCGGAGACCGGGACGCTAGGTGGATGACAGGACTTTGGAATGACCTTTGTTTTTGGTATCAGATTTCCTCTCTGCAGCGCTGTTGGACCAGAAGATACCCGTTTGGAGTGAAAGGATGAACTGATTCTGCAACTTCTCAGAGGGCTCTTCCTTTAACAGAGGTGGGGCGCACTGGGGCTTTCGACAAGCCAGGGCCCCGGGAAAGTTCCATCACTTTAGTGGGCGCCTGCCTGACCACTGACATATAAGCCAGCTGGCTAGAAGCCCACCCAGGGTTCACAAGGACCATCTCTGAGGCCACGCCCACTCACTGCCTGGGACAACAGAGGGATCCAGGTTCTTGTCCCACCTGAGCGTGCTCTCTTGCTGGGCCTCAGCAGTCACCTAATGTCTAACAAACACTTCTGTGTCTTCAGGAGGCTGCCAGGCTCCTCTCAGAACAGGGCACCGCGAAGGGCAAACACTGAATTACTCAGCTCATCCAGGTGTGTTGAAACACCCTCCTTGGGCCCCACGAGGCTCTGATTTCTAGCTGTGTGGGGGAAACACCAGCCTTGACACTAAAAGTCCCTTGACCACAGGCTAGGTGCAGGGCAGCTGAGTTCCAAGGCTTGGCTGTGGTCTTTTGGTAAACTCTAAATGGCACAGAAGATTTCAAAGCCAGCTAGAGGGCGAGGTGCCCGGCACTAAAAAGACGTTGTCTGTAACAGACCTCACCAAGCCCCAGCGGCTCAGGAGGGAAAGGAGTCCTCAGCCTCAATCAGTTAAAGGGCTTGGGGTTAAAATTTGGTTCAGCCCCTCCCAGCTTGGTGGCCCTAGAAGTTTACCTTCTCTGAGGCTATTTCATTTGTAAAATGGGTTGACAAAGCCACCCCTCCCCCCAAGATGATGAAGAGTCAGTAAGAAAGTGCCTGCCAGTTCACTAACATAGGCAAAGCCTTTCCAAGAGGGAAACCCAGTCTCTATAAGCAACAGGTGGCCGGGTGCTGTGGGGGACAGAGTCCTCTTCCCTGCCAAGTGGGGAAGGCTGGCGAGCACTTGGGATTGGATCATGACCCGTGGCCCTGGGGCCTTATTTTAGCTGTAGGAAGGTGCTGGGTTTAGGGTATCTGCCCTCTCGGACCCCCCCACCCCCCCGTGCCTGTCACCCAGTGATGGGTTGAACAAATGGGGCTCTGAGATGGTGGAACTCCGAGCCCCAGTTGGCAGGAGACACTTGGGAGCTTCAGGATTGACATGTGTCGCACCCTATCCCAGAAAGGGAGGCCAGAGCTCTCAGCTCCTGAGGGCAGAAACCCCACCCCTACACCTTCCCCCAAACAAGGCGCCATCTTCCACCGCTATTCCTAGGGCAACCCACTGTCTTGATAGGTCTAGGACACCATGGAGTCTTGTGGGACCCAACACCAGCCTGAGCTGAGGGGATGAGGAAGGGAGAGATGGGCGGGCAGGAGGAACTCTTGCTACTTTCCATGCTAGTAGGGACCCTTTCTCTTTCCTCTACGCGGCGGGAAAGAGGCTTCTGCTGAGAACAGGAGCAGTGAGTACTGAGGCCCCTTGGGAGCAAGACCAAAAGGGAGAGCTTGGGTTTGAAGAGTCAACCTCAGTTTCTCTATAGCGCTTGTACACATTCCCAAGCCCAGCTCCTGCCTCAAAACCTAATGCTGCAATGCCCCCATGGCTCTCTGTGTCCCCTGGCATCTACCTCAGGCCTCCTAATCTCTGTATTTGGCTTTCTCTTAGCTTCAGAGCCACAGGTGGCTTTTCAAGGCTGTGCTGAACCCTGACTCCCACCAAGACGCCTTCCCTGCCCTCCACCCTCTGGCGGTCAGCAGTACCCACAGCCCCTGCAGACAACTGGCTGGTCCTGTGTGCCTCACTCCTTTGTGGCTATGTGTAGACCAGATCCTCTGCTAGTCAGGGACTCCCCGCCCCTGGGGCTCACAGGCTCTGGTCATCAATACCAGGCATGAGTAAGTTGGAAGCTCCAGTTGGCTACATTGTCTGTCTGTCCTCGAGCGAGTCCTGGGCTCCGCTGGCCTATAGTCAGTCCTTCCTCTGTGGTCCCCAGGCAGCCAGGGTACCCCAACTTCTGAGCTTGCAGCACGTGTTCCACCCCTCACCTCCAACAGGTCCTCACCCTAGATAGCCCTTCCTTTGGGCGGAGCTGAGGCCCAGAATTTCTTCCGGCTCCAGCCCTCCTGGGCCCCAGGGGGTTGAAACAGGTCCAATGTTGTGTCTTCTTGTCCCTCCAACGGGGCAGGGCTGGATGCTCTGTGGCCTCCAAGCAGGGGCTGCAGTGGCTGTGTCCGAGTAGACAACCTGGATCTTGCCCTTTGTGAGGGCCACAGCCCTTGATGGCAGTTGAGAAAGCCCAGGGCAGGGCCTGTGTGGGCCGGGTGGCGTGGTGGGTGGCAGCAGATGGGACAGTCAGTCGCTGAGCACAGCTCCTGGGAGCTCGTTGGTGAGCGTGTGCCAACGCTCGATCCTCTTGTCCTTGTTCTTCAGGCAGTCAAACCAGTGCTTCAGGCGCTCGCCCTTGGCATTGATGCCCAGAACCACGCCACCTGTGGGAGAGGTCAGAGGGGCAGCCGGGGATGCAGTGACTCAGTGTCTGGGCCCTCCCTCCAGCCCAGCTGTGGGTGGACAGCATCTGGCTTCCAGCCACACCCTGCCCAACTGACCCGGTGCTTGATGTCATATTCTTCCTCGGCCAGGGGCCAGAGCAGTGTGGGGCAGGGTGCCATGACACATGTTAGGGACTGAAAAGGGAAGGGAGGGCTACTGTGGCCTACTGTGCACCAGAGACACCCACCAGAGACTCAGGCTCAGAGTCCAGCCTCAGGGGCTGACCATCATCACTCCAGGTCCCCCACAAACTGCTGTGAGCCCTTCCCAGGGCCCCTTCCCTCTCTGGGCCCGTCTCTTGTCACGAGTACAGTTCGGGGAGTATCCTAGGTCCCATTCACTAGGGGTAAGTGGTTCTTGAACCCTTATCTGCCCAGGACAGGCACATGGCTAAAATTTCCCTTGTGTTCCTTACCAATGAAATCATTGGATTTGCCAATGTCATAATCCCAGACAGTGACCTCCAGGGTCTTCTTGGCCAGGTCTCCATGCTTGATCTCATAACAGAACTCCTGCTGGCCAGAAGAGGGTGTTAGAGCCAAGGCCATGTGGCTGAGAGGGGTCTATGATGTGCTGAAGGATTGAAGTGGTCAGTGTGTGATGCCTCTAGCCAGTCTGCCGGCTTCTGCCTGATGGGAGACTAAGCAGGCCCTACCCTCCACCCCCCTGCCCTTCTGTCTCAGAAGCTGCCCCCAGATGCTGTGAGACCCCCTGGCTGCAATTAATCGTCCAGAGAAGAGTCTCTGTCATCCTTCCCCTTGTCCTCTAGGGCTGGCCTTGCTTCTGCCTGTGAATCCTGGGCTGAGTCAGGCCTGAGGCACTCTGGTGTTTCTCCCAACTTGCTCAGTGAAGAGCCCCAGGCCTGTGTGCCACCTTCTGTTCTGAGGACCTGGGCACCCACTTGTCCTGTCTGGCCTTTAGGCATTGTGCCGTGACCTTCTCATCTACAAAGTTCAAGTTTGAGAACTGTTTAATTGAGTTCCAAACAGAAGCTGCAAAAAAGTCCCACAGTATGTTAGTAAGTTTGTGGTTTTGTGTTGACTGTATTCACAGTTGTCTAGCCATGTCTGCTGGGGTGTCTTGAATCCTCACATCCCACCCAGAGTGTCTCCCCATTGTCTTCATACCTCCCTTCCCAACCCTGTCATCTAGAAGGGAACCGAGAACCCAGGAGCCGCTCAACATTCCCTCTTTTTCACCCCTACCTCCATCAACAAGACCTTCTAGAAGGTTCCTTAGTCCCATGTGCATCCCCACTGCCGAGCAATCCGGTGGAGCCTTACCCACCATGACCGAGGGCGCTTCCGGCAGCTGCTCCCCACCCTCTCATCACTTTCCAGTTCCCACAGTGCCCCTTTGAAAACCAGGTCCCTCCAGGCCCCCACCCAGCCCAGGGGAGCCCCACAGCCCCTCGTGAAGCCCAGCCGCCCCCAGCCTGGCCATACCTCATTGAACTCCGGGTTTAGTGTTTTCTTTTTCACTGCGGTCTTATGCTTGGATTTCTTGTCTACATCTGGCTTCAGGTATCTGGAAAGATAACTGGGGACAGTCAGAGGCTGGGGAGCGCTGTGGACTGCGGATGGTGCAAGCAGAGTACCAGCCTGCCCACCTGTGGGCAACTGAGGCGGCTACATGGTTACCCAAGTACACCTTGAGTCCCCAGAAGAGGATGGATCTTTCTTTTCTCTGGAAATCTGATCTTTACAAAGCTCGCACCCCCCACAGGAAAGCCAGGATTGTAAAGCAGGGTTTGTCCCTTGTTCAGGAACTGTCGTTTTTATTTTTTAAGTGGGGGGTGGGGTGGGGGACATTGCAGTACTTGACACTGAACCCAAGATCTCCTGCACATAAGGCAAATGCTCTACAAGCTGTTCTTAGCTCCAGCCCCAAGAGCTAAGAGCTTAAAACACACCCCCCAACACCAGATTTATTAAGAATTCACACACCATAAACTCCATTCTTTTTAAGTGTAAAATTCTGTTTTTCAGCATATCCTTTGAGCTGGGTACGCATCATTCCTTTGTTGGAGCCTTGAGGAAGGTTCTCTTGGCCGTTATTAGAGATGATTCTTCCAGAGGGATGGTGAAACTCGTGCCCTTCCCTCCTTAGATTTTTTTCCCCCAAGACAGGGTTTCTTGGTGTACCTGTGGCTATCCTGGAACTCACTCTGTAGACCAGGCTAGCCTTAAACTCAGAGATCCACCTGCCTTTGCCTCCTGAGTGCTGGGATCAAAGGCATGCACCACCACTGCCTGGCCCCTCCATAGGCTTTAATCTACCCTAGGCCCAGAGAGTGACTTGCCCAAGGTCACATGGCTGGCAAGAGTGGTACTTGGAAGCCAGGCTCAATCTCCTTTCTCCATGACAGGGAGGTCATTCACAGGCTGGGAATGCAGGAGGGCTCTGAACTCTCTCGTAGAATCTCCCACCCTGTCCCTGCACAGACAATTGTGTGACAAATGCCTTGTTTCTGCTAAGTGTGTTCTACTCAGGGGTTGGCACTGGGGACCTCAACACAGTGAATGACTAGTTTCCTCGAGGTTTAACATGTCCAAAGGCCTGCCAACAAGATTCAAGCTTCTTGCCTGGTTTTGGCCAAACTTTGGCCTTGGAAAAGCTGAGTGCTGTTGTTTAAAAATCCTTACTGGAGGCCCAGCAGGTTGCTGGGTGTTGTGGAACCATCTTTTTATACATGGTGAAAATGTGTTGCTCTTATTGGTTTAATAAAGAGCTAAATGGCCAATAGCTAGGCAGGAAGAGGTTAGGTAGGACTTGCAGACAGGGAGAGAGCTCTCTGGGATGAAGAAGGGCAGAATCACCAGCCAGATGCAGAGAAAGTAGGACATGTACAAGATGAGGTAACAAGCCATGAGCCACATGGCAGCAAGTAAATTAATAGAAATGGGTTAATTTAAGTTATAGGAGCTGGTTAGAAACAAGCCTAAGCTATTGGCTGAGCATTTATAATTAACAAGTCTCTGTGTGGTTATTTGGGACCTGGCTGGTGGGACAGAAAAATCTGCCTACAGTTGGGAGCTTTGCACTTGCTGCCCAAGCCCACCCATGTGAGTGTGGATACTCCCTGATCCCTCCTGCCTGGAGCACACATAGCAGAACGAGAGAAAGGACTCCTGCAAGGTGTCCTCTGACTTCCATGCCCATGAACTTTTTCTTTTTTTTTTTTTAGTCTCTTAGGATGACCCTGAACTCCTGATCCTCCTGCCTCCACTTCCTAAGTGCTAGTGTTACAGATGTGACCACCACACCCAGCTTCAAGTTGAGGTTCTGTTACATATATAATACTGGCTTGTTAAAACACATATTAGAAAGTACATGTGAGCCGGGCGGTGGTGGCACACGCCTTTAATCCCAGCACTCATGTGGGAGGCCATTCTTGGGTTCCTTGTGGCTTTACCCAGCAGGTCCGCATAGAGGATGATTAGGAACACGGGCCTGAGTGCAGGTGTCTGAGATGGTCTGCACTTGGCTGTGCTGGGGGAGGAGGTCCCCTTGGCGTCTCTATAAAAACCCTGGGGCAGAGACAGTCAGGGCCCGTTGGAAAAGGTTCCAGGCCCTCTCGAGGCTATCCTTTATTTTCTATCTGTTTATCTCCCCAAGATTCTCTGCAATAAATCCTTCTATCTAATATTTCCTGCTGCTCACACTCAAGAAAACTCTGGGAAGCTGTGGGGTTGGTGGGTAAATGCCCCACAGAATGGCGCCTGAACAGGGACTAAAGAAAAAAGAAAAAAAGGGACTAAAGAAAAAAAGGGGGACTAAAGAAAAAAGGAAAAAGAAAAGGGGGACTAAAGACAAAAAGGGGGGACTAAAGACAAATGAACAGGGACTAAAGATAAAGGAAAATAATGGTTTTATTATAGAGTTTTTGGCAAAAGTGTGGGTCAGCCCTGCCAGTGGAAAGGCATGCCGGTGTTATGGAATATATATATTTTATATATATATTGAGGGGTAGGGGTTTTATCCTCGAGAGAAAAGGAAAGCGGACTGGAAGGATGTCTGATGCTGCACCGTAATTCTCTTCTGTCAAAATTTTCTTATATTTTTGGTTGTGAGCCTAGCCTTTAAAGGGATCTTCTATCCCTTTCTCAATTTCTATCTATGAAAAATAAATATAAGGTATAGGGTAGTAATATAGTGTAGGAAAAACCTAGAAGTGTAAGATTATGTAGGAAAAAATTTAAGGTAAGGCAACTAGACAGAAAAACTCTTCAGTTTTCTAACTTTGGGGGCTATGAACGCAAACTGGGGAAAAATCTTTCTTTGGGCTTTACGGGTAGTAAAGCTCTTCTCTGAGCTTATGGGGAAGAAAAAGTTTCCTATGGAAGCTTTTGACCTGGGGACAGCTGAAATGCTAAGTCCGAGCTGCAGGAGAAAGTGATTTCTCCCTGAGGCAAAAATGGGGGTGTAAAAAGCCAAAAAGTTTAAAGTTGGGAAGTTTTGGGAAAAGTTGGTCTTTCTCTCTCCTGGGGAAAAAAATCTTTCTCTTAAACTATAAAGTTTCTCTTGGAAAATTTTTGGGGAAAAAATCTCTCTAAAAAGCTTTAATCTTTCTCAAAAGCTCTTAAAAAACTTAAAAACTGAAGCTTTTCAGAACTCTCTCTCAGGACAAATTAGAATCACCTAGAGATATTAGTATGGGGACCACCTGTGATTAGCTCTAAGGGACAACAACAAACCTCTTAAGACAGCAAAACCTCTCCAAGTTCTTTCAAGTTTTAAGAATCCTCCCTGCAATGCAGGAGGCAGGGACAAGTTCCTAAAAACTTCTAAGCTGTCTCTTCAAGCTAGTAAAAGACAGTGGGTCAGAGTACCCTGAGGGAAACGCTTGGGAGAGTGTGGGTAAAGAGCTACAGAGAGCCCAAAAGGACAGGAAACTTTACCTGAAAAAAGCAAAAAAGCCAAGCTTTTCAGTTACAGCCCAGCTGAGGCATCAAGGGTTTTGTTTAAGTGAGCGTTTCAGAATGAAAAGGTGTTCCTAATTGTCCTAATGCAAAGATCCCCTGAAGCAATGCAAAGTCTGTTAGCATTGTATCCTCTCTTCTGAGCAAAAACCCAGAGGCGACTGGCCAGCGTCTCTGAGTTGGAGTGCATTTCGGGGATATTAGGGTTCCTGCAGTTGTATACTTGAGCACAGAACTGAGGCAGGAAGGTGCAGGACCCAGGGGAAGACTGCTAATGAACAAACAAAACTAAAGCCAGTGGGAACAGCACAGTTGCCTGCTTTCCTACAAGTCCCGGGTTGATAGGTCCACAGCGGCAAAAAGAAATCTGAGAAAAGCTTTCCTATCAGAAAAGACCTTTCTGGGAAAAGTAAAGCTGAACTGTGTCTGAAACAGTTGTGCTGCTGAGTCAGAACGCTGTCTGGGGAAAGAGCCCAGCCAGGGCAGAACAGAACTATCCAGGAGTAAAGCTTTCTTTTCAGTCAGAGAAAGCATCTCTTTGAGAAAAGCTTCGGTTCAACTGACTCCTGGTGGGATGAGGGAGTGTAGCCCTGAGGGGGAATTGCCTCTGGCATAAGCTCTGTCCTTGAGCACCCAGACAAGCAAACACAACCCCCTGGGGGACTGGACCAGGTGAAGGCCTGATGAGACAAAACACCTGTCCTAATGGGAGTTTAAAAATGGCAAAAACCTCCCTTGTTAGATCTTCAGTCTGTACGCAAACCACACAGACCCCGAAAACAAACTGACAAAAAAGCCCCTACCTTCAGTAGCAGGGAAAGCCGCCACTGTAGTGTCGGAAACTGTTTCTGGGGTAGAGGGGATAAATTGAGACCAAACTGGGAATTGTCTGGGAGAAAGACTCTGAAGAAACAGAGAAGGGACAGATTCCTCCACAGAAAAATGCATGAAATATGAAAGCTGCTAAGAGTTTGAGGCAGATTGGGGAGAAAAAAAGCCCCTACCTCCAAAGGCAGCTAGCAGAGGTAGAGAGCCGCAGACAGATACCTGAAGCTCTGCATCTGTGGGGGAAGGAACAAGCAAAATGAGATAGATCAGTGGGAGAAAAATCTCTCTGAAGGAGCTATGGAAAAGCTCTGTTGTAAAAATTTGGTTTTCACTGACTGGCTAAGGCAAAAACAAGCCCCGAGGAAAGTTGCTATCAGAAATGCCAGCCTCAATGCGCGCTAACGAGGCAGGTGCAGTTCTGATTTGGGGGCCAGAGTCAAATGAAGGAGAGACACCTGTTAAAGCCAGATGAGGAGAGAATAGAAATCTCCCAATGTCCCATAGCTGAAAATGTAAAATGCTTGTTCAAATCTCCCGTTGCAAAAGCAAAAAACTTTGTTCAAACCTCCCAGGCAAGAATTTGTAAGCAAGTCTGGTAAAAAAGAACTTAGAAGTTGACTCTCAGACCGGAAAAGAACTAGGGGAAATGAAGTCCAAAAGCTAGCTTGCAATAGGGGACTGATATAAGGGAAATGCATTCTGGGAAAGGTAGTTTTTCCGCTAAAGATGGTGAAATTGCCCTGAAACACTTTTGTCAGCTCGAAAATACGTTCATGGTAAACTTAAAATACAGCTTTTAAAAGAATAAGGAGGAAAACCGTCTAAGAGTTTAAGTGTCAGTTCCAATGAAAAATTGAAAGGATACGGAACTAGGTGCTTCGCGGTTTGGGGCGCCATTGGCAAAATGCCTTATTTACCCTTATAGCTGTGCAAATTTTTACAGTAGTTGGATGACAAAAAGTTACCTTTAAGAGCAAACAAGCCACTTTAAAATCCTTAAAGCAAGAGAAAGCAGTTTATACACTGAACGTTGTCTTAGATATGAAGAAACTTATGTGAAATTAAAAATTCTTTGCCTTGAACAAACTGCCTACAATGAGTAATTCCTTTACAAATCTAATAAGGATACAAGGAAACAGGCATTCAAAAAAGAAATGACTGCTTTATAGAAGGGAAACAAACTTCAGAAAATCTAGCTGTCTTACAAAAGAGTTGCTTCACCTGAAAGTTCCTCATAAGAAATCAATGCTAAATATCACAGCTGCTAATAACATCAGGAGTTAAAGCTAATGAAGTGAAACACTAAATCCTGAAAATGCTTTTTCTCAAAGTAAGCTAATGAAGGATCTGTTTCACGAAAGAACATCTATGTTCTTGACTCTTGAATAGTAACAGTTTTGGTGAAAATATTGGAACTATCAACAATCAAGTCAAAATGTTTCAAAAGATTCAAGATGCTATTCACAAAAGAAAGCTGCCATGCTTTGTGGGCCATATTAGAGCTCACTCTAATCTTCCTGGTCCTTTAGCTGAGGGTAATGCAAAATGGAAAGATCCCTGCTCGGGATTATGGAAAGGTCCCGATCCTGTTTTAATATGGGGTGAAGGACATGTTTGTGTTTGTTCACAAGAGGAGAATGAAGCTCGGTGGTTACCGGAGTGTCTGGTAAGGAGCGTGGAACTAAGGAAGGGTCAGCTCCAATGACGTTCCTATAAAGGAACCAGAATGAAAGTGGCTCGATTAGTATTTCTGAGGTTTTGTCACTGGTTTATGCAAACAGTGAGGAAATAGAGTTCGGAGCTGTGCGGCTTTTGGCTTTACTATCTCCTTTAGAAAAATACTTTATATCACCTAATAGCTGTGCAGTATTTGGTGAAGAGCTTTACAGCAGCTAAATATGGTAATTTCACCCTCAGTGTGAAGTGAAGTTTTTCGGTAGAACGAACTAAAAGTACTGCTGTAATAGAAACATTTGTCTAAATTGAAGTACTTAGGGGAACTACTATGAATTTGGGTGAAGGGACAGCCTCTAGTTAAAAAACGTTTACCACTGACAGTGCATCTCTGCCAGTTCGGAAAGACTGAGAGAACTCAGCAACTTTGGAGTGTGGCTTCATCTTGGGAAGGTTACAGTCCCCTAGCAACAACTATCACAATTCTATAACAACAACACTCACTAAATCCCAGTGTTTTATAGCAAAGCTGACTATAAACTCTAAACTTTAGAAATGATGTACATACTTCCTGTCTAGTTAAAAGAATCTAATAGAGACAGTGATAATAATTAAGAGTATGAAGTAGAAAAAGATGAAAATAAGATATGTGAGTTTGTAGAAATTATTCTCTTGTTATATCTCTGTGTTAAGAAATCTTTGGGTGTTTGCTAAATTAGATATATGCTAATGGTAGCCCTATATAAGTTTGTAAAATAGACCTATAGAGTTCCTTTAAGAATATAAGCT
>CABHPQ010132744.1:0-13962 GCA_902168405.1 Peromyscus aztecus | reverse complement strand
GCTGCTGCTGTTCCCTTGACCGGTAACTGTGTAAAGAGAAGAAAAGAAAGAGTTATAAACACTGACTGGCAAGACTGTGTGGGCACAGTGCCGAGCAAAACCTCCTGCCCACTCAGAGATCCGATGGCTTGGGTGTGAAGAATGCCACCGTCTGGGTTCACACTGAGAAACATTTTTATCTTGATGGAATCAGAGTACAAGGTGGGCTCCTTTAGAGTGAGTTCTGGAATAACTCTTACTCCTTACTCTTCACAAGGGGGAGAGTAGGAAGAGGTTTTTCAATATTTTATTGCTTTCTTGACTTATTTTTAGAGGACATAGTTTCCTAGAAGCAGAGAGAAGCAGGAAGGAGAAAGAGGGAGATGAATAGAATTGTTTGGGGGTAGGTTGGTGCCCGACACATTGCACTCATGGCACTCATTGAATGGAAGCCTGATGTATTGTGAAGATAACCCAAGACGTCCAATTCCCAGTGGTTAATTAATGTAGCAAAGGTTTGCCTCCTACACAAAAGAGCAACGCAAGTGCATCAACCATGAGCCCCCACAGCCACTTCAGGGTGTAGGTATATTCTTTCTTGTTATTCAGGTATTTACTAGGGTCTGCGAACCGTGTGAAAGAGGGCAGAGAAACTTCACCTGCTTCTTAGGAAACAACAGTCCCACAGAAAGGTCCATCCACGGGTAAATGGCCTAATAATACACTACACTATTATGCAGCCTTAAAAATGAAAGAAATTTAAACCCACTGCAACCAATGAGCCTTGCAGGCTTTACTCTAAGTGAAGACAAATCCTGCAGGTATTGATTTATCAGGAATATCTGAAATGGTCAAGTTCATGGAGACAGATAGGGGGGGATAGCTCCCAGCACCCCAGGAAACATGGAGTGGAAGTTACTACTTAATGTCAACAAGGTTCAGCCTGGAATGATGACTAAGTTCTGGGGACAGGTAGTGGTCACCTCTACACAGCAACATAATCATGCTTACTGTCCCCTGACCTGTACATTTACAAATAGTTAAAAGAGTAAATATTATATTGTGTGTGTGCGTATGTTTAGCACAAAATTTAAAGACATAAAAAGAGGGAAGCATTAGTCAGAAAGTCTTGGACTTCAGGGTTCCTGTCTACACAGTGGCTCCCAGGAGTAATTTCACAATGGGGAAGAGAGAGTACAATGTGTTGGTGAAACCTAACCACCAACTGGGAAAGTTACCATGACTAAGGTTAGACAAAAGCACTGAGTGGGGACACTCATAAGCCTGTTCAAATAAAACATCTCACGAGTCAATACTTGCTCTCAATGTTGACAATATCTTCTTACTACTTTGACTACGTTATCTTTAGAGATAACATTTACGGCACACATTATTTAACTCTATTTAATCCTATTTTATAACGCATTAGTGATTAAGTCCAAGTCACCAGTAATGCACTAGTGTTGCATTAAGGAAAGAAAGCAAAGCACTTCCCCTTGGAGTCATTTAACCAAGAACAAGCATGAATTCTCCACTTCACGCTCCCTGCACCTTCTGTCTTCTGTCTGTTGCATGACTCTGAGTCTGGGCCTACCTGAAGGCTACCTTGTGAATCTGTTTGTCCCTGTATCTGTTGTATGAGCATCTGTGTGGTTGTGTGTGTCTGTCCTAACAAAGGGTTTGCTCAGTATTTGTTGAACAGCACAGAAAGTATCACATGGGGAAGGAGTGGGATACTTTACAGAAATCTTTGACAGTTTTATAAGGGATTAAGTCACTGGCTCCGACTAATCCCGACTGGCCCAGAAAACAAACGTCATTGTGTATCAACCAATATCTATACATGGTTGATTTCAATAGCAAGCATCATTGTTTATCAATCAATAACCATAAATGGTTGCTTTCACCTTTGTGATAGATTTTAGGAAGTTGCTTTCCACATCTATATTTGCTGCTTTCAGTAAGTGATAGACATGTAATCTGGGTTCAGGGCAGCCAAGAGTACACAATTTAAGAGTGTGGCTATGCATCATTAGCTTAGGTTGTAAAAGTTGGTTACATAAGAAATCCAAGGAAAGTAAGATTAGTTTGTTACACTGTTCCCTTAAAGGAAGGTTAAATAGCCTGAGTACACAGTAGGACAGCAGTCTTAAGTCATGAGTGACCTCAAGGTGTATTATTAACTCTGGCTGTGAGGTCTAGCAAAAGTTCCAGCCTCTTAGGATGTGGGGAATATTTTCAGAATAGCATTTCCTAGCTTCTAAAGATTTTCTTTGATATCTGCCTGGAAGCATACATGACCCTGTAGCTCTTGCATTTTTCAAGCAAACAAAACCAGCATCATGTGAACAATCCCAAGGTATGGAGCCAGCTCAAACAATACCTGGACTCTCTTGGACTATGGCTAGAGAGACCTCTGTGTGCTTGGATGGCTAAAGAAATACTTGCATGGCATCTCAGAGCCCTCTTCTCAGAACGGTCTTTCCAATGAGTTTATTCCTTTGCAACCATAATCTGTGAAAGATGGGACCCAGCTGATCCCTAAAATGCCTTCAAGGGATTGTTCTCACTGTGTTAGTGAAAAATAATGACTTCTTTTTAGCGGGAAAAGGCTTTTCTGCCATCACACCACCCTTGGTCCCAATTTTGCATGATTTTCTTTTCTGGCCAAACTGCAAGTTTTTAAAACCTTTCTACTCTCATTTTGTTCCCAGCTCCTACTATCAACCTGGCAAAATGCAGGTAGCAATAGCAAGGCCACAGTGTGGATGCTGGGCTGCCTCGGAAGTCCTCTGACAGATTAGTTTGTTATCTTTAAACTCAACCTTTCCCCAAAGTCTTGGCCGTGGACAGACTCCAGACAAGTTCTTTACAATGATGCAGGGTCTCAAGTCCATTCTCAGCGGCCCCATCTGAAACCGCAGGAACTCAATATTTTCTCCCCACACTCCTATTGGCATCTGGTCTTTGGAATTCCCAGTGGAATTGCCCCTTAACTGTTTATAGCATCCCACAACTGCCTCTGCCCTGCATCTGCAAACTCTTCTAAATCTTCCTACAAACCAACTCCGAAAGCTTCTGAACCACATCATCAGATAATCAAAAAAATCTCCTCGTTTCTGGGTACTAGTTTTCTGTGTTAGATTTTTCATCTCTGTGTCAAAATCTTGCCACAAACACCTAGGAGGGGAATAATGCATCTAGATTCGCAGTTTTAAGGGTTTGCATCCACAATGGCGCAGAGAGCAGCTCACATCATAGTGGCCTGAAAACAGAGAAAGACAATAAATGCCCAGTTGGATGGCTTTCTTCTTTTATCCCAACCAAACCCCCAGCCCATGAGTGGTAGCATGCATATTCAGAATAGGTCCTTTCCTCAATTAACCCCTATCTGAAAGTACCCCACATATACTTTAAGAGGTTTGCATTGTGAATCTTCCAGGTGCCTCTCAATCCAAT
Source organism: Peromyscus aztecus (assembly GCA_902168405.1). Classification (NCBI taxonomy): domain Eukaryota; kingdom Metazoa; phylum Chordata; class Mammalia; order Rodentia; family Cricetidae; genus Peromyscus; species Peromyscus aztecus. The sequence continues at coordinate 10,524 of CABHPQ010132744.1, read as the reverse complement.
CAAGTTACTCCTGGCCTAGAAACTGGTGTTTTCTATAACACGAATTAACTGAGAACCAGGGAAACCCAATTTCCTTACGCAAGTAGAAAGGGAATGTTCTCAATTTTCTCTGGAGCTTTTGTCAGGATGTGCCTGGAAGGTAGTTTTCAGCAAGACAAGAGAGTAAACTAAGGCTGCATTGATCTCAAAACCTGTGGGAGCCCACAGAGATCTGAGCTTGCTTTACCAGCACGGCTGCATGAGAGGATGACTGGACCACGGGCCTGGGTACCAGGTGTTTGGAAGGGTCTATCTACACTTGGCTGTATCTAGCAAGCGGGAGGTCTTTGCCTCACCCCTTGGCATTGTTATAAAAATGCCTTTTGAATAAAGTTCTGGGCTAGTGGATAAGAATCCAGGCCCTCCTGAGGCTATCCTGTGTTTCTATCTGTTTTTCTCCTCTCTATTCTTCTATCTAAATCTCTTATCCCTCACTCCTCAAGAGTACCCAGGTAAAGGTGGGGGCTGGTCCCCCACAAAAGCCCAAAGAGAAGCAGATACAGCAGAGGGTTGTGGCTATGGAGGCCTAAAGAATGACAACTCCAAACTGGAGCAGAAGGGACAAGGCATCCAGGGCATCCATCTGTACACAGGACAAGAACTCGCCCAGTGGTAAGCTGGAACCTTCATGTGCAGATAAGGACCACCAGAGAAATTAAGTAATCAGCAAAAACCATAATTATGATTCAAACTGAATTTTGGAAGGAAGAGATGTGGACTATAATGTCATTAAAATTGTCATTTGTCTTATGAGAAGTGGTGGCATCCTGAGAATGCCCCCACCTTCAGACCCCAAATCACAGGGAACATAGTTGACCAACAGGACCAGTCACTGTGTCCTACCACCTTCCTGTGGGATCCACGATTCCTGTGGCTGCTCAGCCAATGACTAAGAGTGGAAAACTGCTGAAGCATGCAGCTCCCTTCCTCAGGCGGCAGGAGAGTTTCACACGCTTCCCACTGATCTTGCCGAACTTTCCTAAGAACTACATGGTTGTCACAGGCAATTTTTCCTGACCTCCTTTCTCCAGCCCTTGGTAAGGCCTGCAGGGCTGCCTGAGAACCCTCACAAACTTTCTCAGTTGTCGTCACCTCTTCTTATAGGCATTTCTCTTAATATTTCTCACTTTTATATCTGTCTTTTAGAGTGTCTCAATGTGCTGGCAAGTCTTATGTCAACTTGACACAAGCTAGAGTTATCTGAAAGGAGGGAAACTCAATTGAGAAAATGCCTTCATGAGATCTAGCTGTAAGGCATTTTCTAATTCGTGATCAATGGGGGCGGGCCCAGCCCACTATGGGTGGTGCCATCCCTGGGCTGGTGGTCCTGGATTCTCTAAGAAAGCAGGCTGAGCAAGCCATGGGGAGCAAGCCAGTAAGCAGCACCCCTCCATGGACACTGCATCAGCAACTGCCTCCAGGTTCCTGCCCTGTGTGAGTTCCTGTCCTGACTTCCTTTGATGAACAGTGCTATGGAACTGTAAGCCAAATAAACCCTTTCCTCCCCAACTTGCTTTTCAGTCACGGTATTCATCCCAGCAACAGAAATCCTAACAAAGACACTGAACTGATACAGAAATCAATGATATCTCAAACTGATGAGTCAAAGAGTTGTGCTCTCTCCCGGCTCTCCTCCTCTCTTCTCCCACCTCTCCCAAGTACCAGACGACAAGAAGAGAGCTGAACATGGCAGAGGGGCCCCATTCCTCCAGTAGTCCTTAGCACCACCTCACTTCTAAGACACTGAGTGTAGATAACTTGTTGAAGTAAATTGTTTAAATGGAAAATCACCACCTTAGACAGTGACTGCTTTGAATAATCTGAGGAAAACAGCTGTTGTCTACATACAATCATCTATGCCTCGAGCAGACCTTCGGTGTCTACAAAGCCTTTCTTCTTTGCAGCAGCAAGCTGACTCATAGACCTCCTTGCAGACAGCGTCCCCCAGAGGGGGCAAAAGAATCTGTCGCCTAAACACTATCAACACCGTTTTTGGCTGTGTCTGTGTCCGTAGTTATTGATGAGTGGTTGTAGTAATGTTATTTGTTCCCATCTCTTCTCATCGAAAGGACACAAAGCCCTTGCCTTGCTTTGGAGATTGTTGCAAATGTTTTCAGATGATCGAAATCCTGTGAAGATTCACTGGAACTGTTTAAGAGAACCCAGGGTATTTGCAGCAAATGTTTTGTGTGCTGCAATAGTTTTCCGAGGTGTGTTTGATCATCTAACGGAGATCATCCCATTCTGTCTGCGTGTGATGGTGGAGTATTTTCCCATGGTGTGAATAAACGGTTATAAAGATGGCATCCAATCCTAAGTCATTTAAATTGAGAAATTCTTGGTAAATTGACAGACTAAAATGTACACATGCCACAGTTCTCTCAGAACTCCTCAAAAGTGACAGCTCCTTAGAAGTTATGTCCTGGGATAAAAATTGAACAGACCAGAGAAAGTAGATGTTTGCACAGGATGCAACTTAGCTGCATAAACAGTTACCCAATACCAAAAGGTCAGTCCTAAAATCAGTTACATATAAGCAACACTGAATGGACTCAGCAGGTTGTGTGTGTGTGTGTGTGTGTGCAAGCGTGTGTGGTGTGTAATAATAACAATTAAAGGAAAAGAGGCCATGGATTTGAGGGAGATCAGATATGGGAGGGATTGGAGGAGGGAAATTATATACTTATATTTTACTTGTCCCTTTTTCCTGTGAGCTCCTGGGGTTTAAACTCAGGGCATCAAGCTTGAGCTGTATGCAGCTTTATTTAATGAGCATTATGTTCTGTCTCATTTGGGAATTTTAGTCAGTTGGTTTGGCTTCTTTGCTCTTTTGTCTTTGGATTTTTTGGTTTGGTTTTGTTTGAAGACAAGATCTATGTAGACCAGGCTAGCCTCAATCTTGCAGTTCTCCTGTCTTCTCGGTGCTGGGATTAGAGGGTTCCCTTCCCTTACTTATTTATACGGTTCCCAGTGGTTCTTACCAGCTAACCTGGCTTCATGGAGGGGAGGGGATATGATTGCCCATTGAGTTTTATCTTAGCCACCTCACATGGAACCAGAAGAGGCAAGTATGTTTTAAAAATTTAGATCTATACTTATTTTGGAAGAACTTATTTGGTAATGATCTTTTCACATGAACTTTACCTCCTTATTGAGAGTGTATCATAACATTTAAATTTTTATTTATCTCATGTGCATATGTGTTTGGTTTGTGCACCATGTGCATGTCTGGTACCCAAGAGGCCAGAAGAGGCCACCAGATCCCCTAGGACTAGAGTTCCAGACAGTAAGCTGCCATATAAGTGCTGAGAATTGAATCTGGGTTCACTGGAGGAGCAGACAGTGCTCTTAACCACTGAGTCATCTCTCCAGCCATATCAAAACACTTTTTTAAAGAGCTTACTTGTTATCTTTAATTATGTGTGTATGTGTGTGGGCAGGGAGTGGTATGTGTGCCTGAGTGCAGGTACGTTTGGAGCCGAGAAGAGGGTGTTGGGTCTTCCAGAGCTGGAGTTACAGGCAATTGTGAACCATGTGACCTGAGTGCTGGGAACCAAGCTTGAGTCCTCTGCCAGAACAATACGTGCCCTTTCCCACTAAGCTATCTTGCTGGCCCCTTTGCTTAAAAAAATTTTTAAAAAATGATAGGAACCTGCTTTCTAGCGGGTGGTTTGGTTGTACTGTGACGCATTTATTTACTCATTCCTCTCCTTTTCCCTCAGCACACTGCCAGGGCCCGTGCTTAGGATTATTTTTTAATACTAAGAAATAGCTAGTTTAAAGTGCTGGATCATGTCTTTACTTTTGTAGGTGTTGGGCCGAGAGATAGAAAAGCTGCCCACATGATTTTCTTCAAGGCCATGGTCTTGCTGCCCTAGGAATAGAAAGCAGTGAGATTTATACTGGGTGCTGGGGTATAGCTCAGTGGTAGAATGGGTGGCTAGCATTTGGGAAGCCCCCATGTTCCATCTCTGGCACGGTAAGGGAAGAGAGAGAGAAAAAGACACATACACAAGAGAGACAGAGACAGAGAGACAGAGGGAATAAGAATTTGGGAAGGAAGCATTAGGTTAGAATAGGCTGGATTTCATAAACCAAGATATTACTGATCAGATGAGAGACCAAAGGGGTCATCTTTGTCCTCAGTAGAGTTGAGAAGTCTCAAAATTAATTCAGGGAGCGGGAGAAAACCTTGTTGGCTGCACCGGTAGGATGTTTCTCAGCTCCTCCCCTGCAGTCTCACAGTCTCCACCTCAGACACATGCTCATGTTGCTCACACTCCCTGTGACCAATGCTCACCTTCATCCTGAGTGCTGGGATGTTTGTCTGCGCCGTAAGACAACAGTCACAGCCCACCACAGGCCAGCAGTAAACACAAAGTACATGTTGCCCTCATCTCCACGGCCACCATCTGTCTCCATACATCATTCTCTAAATACACAGCGTTATTGAGGGTTCCAGCTAATGCCGGGGTTCAAGCGCTTAATGAGTGGAAAAATTAAACAAAAACAAAAGAGCAGTCACAAGCTGCAAATTGAGGGAGCAGCAAGGCCCCTGCTGGTTTAAAAGTCCTGGGCCTGCTCTGCCAAGACACTAATTAATATAATAAAAAGCACAGAGATCTTACTGAAAATTGACGGAGCAGGCTGCCCACGGCTTGCTCCCCACTCTCTGGAGCCTGCGTCTGCTGAGACTGTGACCAATTGTCCCCCTGGGAGGCTAAAGGAAGGGACAAAAGTGCTTTGGCAGAGAGACCAACAGTTAACTCTGCTCCTTTGATGACAGAAATGTCGTTCTAATGCCGAGCACATACAGCGTCAAGTACATCAGTCTCAGTACACAGCGTGACAGAGCTGGAGCAGATGAGGGTGCGTGCCACTGCTTACACCATCAGAAGGAACGGAGAACACCAGGGCCGTCCATGTCGTAGCCTTAGCCTTCTTGGAGCCTGTTCTCTGTCCCAACTTTCTCTGCCTTCTGTGCCTGTGACAGGGCTTGTCACACACGAGGTACTTGATAAATGCGTTTAACGATGCTGGTCAAAAGCAACCGCCCGTGGGCTGGGATGTTGTTCAGAGGTGCATGACTTGCCTGGGGAGAATGAGACACTAGATTGGAGCTCTGGCACTCCAGAGCAAAACAAAACACCCCGGACTCACTGGTCTGTTACCGGTGTTGTTAATGGTAGAGAGTCTGTGTTAGTTATTTGTGTTGGTTTTAAGTCAGGCCTCATTGTTGCCCAGATTGATATATACCATGCCTAGCTCAATGTTAGATTGTGTGTGTGTGTGTGTGTGTGTGTGTGTGTGTGTGTGTGTGTGTTGGGGGGTGGGTTTCATGTATTGAAGTCTCTCCTTTGACTCTCTGTGTAGTCAAGGATGACCCGACCTTCTGTTCCTCTTGCCTCTGCCTGCTGAGTGCTGGGATTACAAGTGTGCACCAACCATGACCAGTTCATATAGTGCTGAAGACTGAGCCCACTTTGGGCAAGGACTCCATAAACTGAACTCCATCCAACAGTCCTTCAGCGTTACATCTCTGTAGCATGAATCTTAAAAGTCTTATTAATAAAATCAAACCTGAGCCAGGTATTGGGGTAAATGCTGGAAGGTCAGAGAAGTAGAACAAGCCACAGCTATCTCACCTCGCTGGATCCTCAGCTGGTCTTGCTTCCTCAGACTGGAAGCCTCTGTGTCCTCATATCCGAATGGGTCTCAGCTGAACTGCTGCTAGAAGCCTGAATGCTTAACCAGGCCAAATGCTTCTCCAGGGCAAATGCCTCTCCAGGGCAAATGCCTCTAGTTTCTGGTCCTCACGCCTTATATTCCTTTCTGCTTTCTACCACCACTCCCTGGGATTAAAGGCGTGGGTCACCATGCTTGGGTGTATCCTTGAACACATGAATTTCTGCCTCTGGAATGCTAGGATTAAGGGCGTATGCTACCACGGCCTATCTTCATGTTTAACATTGTGGCTGTCCTGTTCTATGACCCCAGATAAGTTTATTAGCATACACAATATTTTGGGGAACACAATACCACCACACATCTTGATGTCTAAACCCAGAGGTCAGACATCTTTTGCTGGTTAGGTTTAATAAGCAACATTTAAAACAAGATTTTATTCATGGGGAGGAGGAGGGAGCAAGTAATTGCAGGTACCAGCAGAGGCCAGAAGAGGGCATCAGATCCCCTTGAACTGGAGTTGCAGGCAGTAGTTCGCTGCCTGATGTGGGTGCTGGGAGCTGAACTCAGGTCTTCTGCAAGAGCAACAAGCACTCTTGACCACTAATCCATCTCTCAAGCCCCTGTAAACAACATTTTTAAAAAAGGTTTCCTATGTGCTTTATAGTTTGGTCTTTCAGAAAAAGTTCAGAGATATGAGAAGTTAAAAATACGAAAGTGAGAGAAAGAGAGAGAGAAAGAAAAGAAAACTGAATGACTGGGGACAGTAAGCCTTAGTTTTTTGTTGTAACTCACCAGATGCATAACCTTTTGCTTTACATGTAAAGCTTTTTATATTTCTTTTTTTAATTTTTTAATGGACACATTCTATCTGTGCTTCTTCTGAGGCTGCGATGTTCTAATGTGATACCTGCACACATGGATAATTATCAAATTGGGGTAGGTAGCATTTCCAGCCCATCAGTTATCATTCCTTCATGTTGAGAGTCTTCAAACTCCTCTCTAGTTATTTGAAATGTGTAATTGATTGTTCTTAGACTCTTGCCAGCCTACTGTGCACTCAAATATTAAAACTATCTTGATCTTTTCTCCATGCCACTTTTCTAATAACCTACTTTACTCTCTGCTTCTGTATAATTAATTTTTTTTGGCTCTACAATGAGCAAAACATGGTATTCAGTTTCCTGGGCCTGGCTTATATTACTTGACGTAACATCCTCCAATTCCATTCACATTTCTGCAGATGACAGATTGTTTCTTCCTTATTATAGTTCAGTAATATTCCATTGTACATATATAAGACACATTTTATCGTGTTTCTAGATAAATAATGAGAGACGCAATATAATAAGCATGCTATGTGGCTGACACTGTAGGAAACAATGTTTCTCTTACTTACAACTTCAAATATTAGCTTTTATATAATTCCTAGTTTTCCAGAAAAGAAAACTCAGAGAGTCTGTCCAAGAAGATGCTGGGATATTAGAAGTCTAACTTCAAAGGCTATGCTCTTTAAGGTGTTAGAAACAGGGCCAGGTGTGGTGGACATCTTTGTTCCCAGCACCTGGGAGATGGAGGAAGGTCGGTTTCTGTGAGTATGAGTCCAGGCTGGTCTACATAGTGAGTTCCAGGATAGCCGGCACTACATAGTGAAATTCTGTCTCGATGATGATGATGAAAACAGTAAACTGTAACTTTGAAAATCCCTAATGTATGTTTTTGCCCCTTCTCAGAGCAATACAAATTATTATGATTTGCAAATGATTTGTTCCTCTGAACTCATGCATTAATTGGATCTCCAAAGTCATATGGCATTTATATGAAGAGGGTAGAAATTTCATCCAGGTATGGTGCTTAGAGACTGGGCCTCTGGGAAGTGACTGGTAGTGAGGGTGGAGGCCTGTGGTTAGGAATAGCAGGATTTATTGGACTGCCAGCTCCCAAACCATGACATGGAGACATTATTAATTATGAATGCTCAACCTTAGCTTAGTCTTATTTCTAGCTAGCTTTTTTTTTAAACTTAAATTAACCCATTTCTATTCACCTATGTACTATCTATGTTCTGTCCATCTGCTTTCCTGCTTCTTCTGTGTCTGGCTGTCTGGCCACTGGTGGGCTGGCAGGCTCCCCTTTTTTCTCTACCCACCAGCCCCACTTATTCCTCCTTTGCCTAGCTATTGGCTGTTCAGCTTTTTATTAGACCAATCAGGCACCTTAGGCAGGCAAGGTAAAACAGCAACACATCTTTAAAGAGTTAAACAAATGCAGCAGAAACAAAAGCAACGTGTCTTTTACATAGTTAAACAATTATTCTATTCCACACCAGTGGGTCCAGGTGGCTTCATAAAGAGAGAGAAAAGGCCACCTGTAGGCATGTACTTCCCCACTGCTCACTGTGTGCTGCCCTGGCCTGCCCTGCCCTGCCTGAAATTCTGGAACATTCTGAGCATCTTGAAAGATGACAAGCAGTGTAAGAATGTGACGTCAGGGTCCTTTGGGGAAACTTACACTATTTGTTCATGAGACCTGTAAAGAATAATAAATAACTTTAGAATAACTCTAGAATACTTCAGAAATTTTCATTTGAACTTGGGCTAGAGGAATCTAAAATTAAAGGAAGAAAACCTAAGTCAGTGAACTTCAGTTTTTCTTTTTAATTAGCCTGTGTTAATTATGCATAAGAATAGGCTTCATTGTGATATTTACTAGCATAGATAATGTATTTTGATCATATATCCCTCTCATTATCCTCCTCTGACCCCCTCCCTCGCGCTCGCGCGCGCGCGACATGTGTGAGAGAGAGACCCAACACATTTATTTGGGTTGCTTATAAGAGCAAAAGTAAGGTATTGTTTACAGGAGCATGGACAACTTACCACCACACCCAGCTACACTTGTTTATTTAACACAAAAACTTTTTGTAGCAGATTTATAGTTCCAGGGCTACTTTGTCACATATTTATTTTCATTAGTTACCAGTGTAAAATGTTATAAAATATATTTCATTTCTGTCTTACTATGCTTTCTATAGCTGTGATAAAACACCATGACCAAGGCAACTTACAGAAAGAATGGTTTATTTGGGCATATGGCTCCAGAGGGATAGGAGCCCATCTCTGTCATGGAAAGGAAGTGTGTCACGAGGTGGGCATGGCAGCAGGAGGGGCGAGCTGAGAGCTCACATCCCAAACGACAAGTAGAAAGCAGAGAGAGAGAGCCTGAAATTCAGGAGTCTTTTAAGCTCTCAAAGCCCACCTCCCCTGACACAGTTCCTCCAACAAGTTTGCCACACCTCATAACCCTCCTCAAACAGTCCCACAACTGGGACCAGGTGTTCAAACATCTCAGCCTATGGGGGACATTCTCACTCAAACCACCACAACTTCATGTATAAAGCAATCTATTTATGTATTTTTCCGATTTTCCTAGCTTTTTAAAACATTTATTTATTACCTTTACTTGTGTTTTGTGTTTGTGAGTATGGTGTGTACACAGGTATATCCAGTGAACTCCCAAATGTTTACTTCTATAATTTTTGTCTGAGGAATGTTATGGATGTTAGCGTTAGCAGAAATGTTATGACTAAGTTAGATGAATCATCATAACCTACCATTAGCGTGCTCTGACTCCTCATTATGCCTAGAGACTTAATTGTCTTTGCCCTATAAACCCATAGGCAGTTTGTTTTACCTTCAGATGTTCAGCTAATTCTCATGGACTTCACCACTTCATTAAAAAACCTTGCTAGGTTTTCAACAAACTTGGCTATGACTTAGAAAAGAAAACAAATGAATGTCTTGAAAATGCAAAATACAATTGAGGGCTTGGATCTAGTGTTCAGACCTAAGGACAGGAATCACATCACAACCATAACTGACCAAGGAAACTCTAGAACTGTAGTATTTGGGACTATTCATGAGATTTATACAAATAACTAACTTGATGAAAAAAGGCTCAACCTGGTTAAAAGCTAATGAGACGAGACACCATGTTTGCTTATTCTCTATTTCTTTTTGCTTCTCTGTGGTTCTCTTTCACCTTTGACCATAGATTAAAAGGGTTAAACATCCTACGCACCTCTGCTGTAGTCTGCTTCTGTATTACTGATTTACCTCGAGGACAGGAAATTCACCGTCTGAAGTCATGGCTGTAGGATGTAAGCTTTAGGGGAGTGCCGGGATGGTGGAGGTGGCGTCAACTCTGCCTGTTCCTGTTCCCGCCCCACCAGAATCTGTACAAACTTCAAAGAATGAGAATGAGGCTGGAAAATAAAGAGGTCATAACAGTTTGCTTCCCATGGCACACCAAACACAAACCCCTTAAAACGGTCTGAACCACCGGGAGGACCCGACCCCTGCATATACAGCTGACGGTCTCTGCAGCTTCTCTTCTAGCAAAAATTGCCATCTAGTCTCAACCCATTCTGTTTCTTCACACCACCAGGCTCTCATGCCTATTTCCCTCTGGTCCTAGTGTTTCCCCTGTGTGACAGTCTCTCATTAGCACACAATAGGGTGTTTATAAGTGTTTTCAATTGTACAAAGGAAGAAGGTGAGGGAAGTGCCAAGTCAAAAATTCAAGCCAGGCAGTGGTGTCGCACACCTTTAGTCCCAGCACTTGGGAGGCAGAACCAAGCGGACCTCTGTGAGTTTGAGGCCAGCCTGGTCTATAGAGTGAGATCCAGGACAGGCACCAAAACTACACAGAGAAACCCTGCCTCGGGAAAAAAAAAATTCAACTCATTTATGAATGTGTGTGTGTGTGTGTGTGTGTGTGTGTGTGTGTGTGTGTGTGTGT
>CABHPQ010132742.1:28534-93836 GCA_902168405.1 Peromyscus aztecus | reverse complement strand
GCTTTTTCCAACTTTGGTTTCAACAATTCTCTCTCATACAAACCCTCCTCTTTCTCTCCAATTGGACTCCTGTAGCTCCACCTGGGGCCTGGCTGTGGATCTCTGCATCCGGTTCCCTCAGTCTTTGGATGGAGTTTCTAGCACGACAATTAGGGTGTTTGGCCATCCTGTCACCAGAGTAGGTCAGTTCGAGCTGTCTCTCGACCATTGCCAGTAGTCTATTGTGGGGTATCTTTGTGGATTTCTGTGGGCCTCTCTAGCACTTTGCTTCTTCCTATTCTCATGTGCTCTTCATTTATCATGGTCTCTTTTTTTATGTTTATAGTGGCTTTATTTATAACAGCAAGAAACTGCAAACAACAGAAATGTCCCTCAACAGAATAAAGAATATATAAGATGTGGACAAATTATGCAATGGAGTATTACTCAACTATTAAAAAAAAGTGACATCATGAATTTTTCAAGGAAATGGATGGAACTAGAAAAAAATCATCTTGAGTGAGGTAACCAACACTCAGATAGATAAGCATGATTAGTGCCTAAACCAATCATCATCAGACAGGCTTCCTTGGGCAGTTGATGGAGATGGCAGAGACCCCTGAGGAAATTCAGAGACCCACACCCAAACATTAGGCAGAGAGAGCCCAAACTGGAGATCTGTCAGGTCACTGTCCTTGGAGATCAGTGAACCCTTCTTTCTCTTCTTGATTAAATCATTTTACTCAACTGTCTTGCATTTCAACTCTTCTTTTATCCTTTTACATCTCAGGGTTTGTCCTTTGAATTGGCCTGGAGAGATGGCTCAACCGTTAAAGACTAGGCTCACAACCAAAAATTATCATGGTCTTTTATTCCTTGTTCTCCCTCTCTGTTCTTGATCCAGCTGGGATCTCCCGCTCCCCTAAGCACTCTTTCCCTCGACCCTTGCCCTTCATTACCCCCACTCACGTCCAGGTTGTTCATGTAGATCTCATCCATTTCTCTGTCATTGGACAATCCCTGTGTCTTTCTTGGGGTCCTGTTTTCTAGGTAGCCTCCCCGGAGTTGTGAGTAGCAGTTCAGTCATCCCTGCTTTACATCTAGTATCCTCCTATGAGTGAGTACATGCCATGATTGTCTTTCTGAGTCTGGTTTACCTCACTCAGGATGATTTTTTCTAGATCCATCCATTTGTCTACAGACCTCATGATGTCATTGTTTTTCTCTGCTGAGTAGTATTCCATTGTGTATATGTACCACATTTTACTTATCCATTCTTCAGTTGAAGGGCATCTAGGTTGTTTCCAGGTTCTGGCTATTACAAACAATGCTGATATAAACATAGCTGAGCAAGTGCCCTTGTGGTATGATTGAATATTCCTTGGGTATATGCCCAAGAGTGGTATAGCTGGATCTTGGGGGAGATTGATTCCCAATTTTCTAAGAAAGTGCCATATTGATTTCCAAAGTGGCTGTACAAGCTTGCATTCCCACCAGCAGTGGAGGAGAGTTCCCCTACCTCCACATCCTCTCCAGCATAAGGTGTCTTCAGTGATTTTGATCTTAGTCATTCTGACAGGTGTAAGGTGGTATCTCAGAGTCATTTTGATTTGCATTTATAACCCATATTTCTTATCTACACTCTACCATGTGGTGGTACCTTTTTTCAGTATGGCATGTTCATTTCCTGCTTCTTCTTTGTCTGGCTGGTGACTCTGCCCTACTTGTTCCTAGCATTTTCTCAGACTGGTTCTCCTGCCTAACCTGTCCTGCTTAGCTATTGGCATGTCATCTCTTTATTAACAATGAGAGCAACATATCTTTACAGTCTACAAAAGGATTATTCTACAGCAGGTGCACAGGGGAAAAAATCAAGTGAATACAGAATATGATAATCACAAAATTTCTATTTTTAGTTGATTTTAATCTATAAAATTATAATAATAGATTAACATAGGTGACATAATGCTTAGTATGAATTAAAATTTTCAGTAAAATGTCTTATTCTGTGTTTAGACTACCAGTAGTACTCAGTAAAGGCTGATATCATTCTCTGTGTTTTCTTGAATTTTGGGTTATGTTTAATGCAAAATACTGACTTCCAGAAAGCTACCAGGTAGAAAAGTAACAAAGCTACTTTCTAAATTTTTTACTTATTAGGAACTTTGATTTGTGTATTTTTCATATATTCAGTGCCTAGTAAGTGTCAGAATCTGTTAAAGGCTGAAGACAATAATGATGAAATAATAAGGGATGTGGTCACCTTTATACAATGCTTCTACTTAATATCTTGGAAACAATTCCTAAAAATAGAAATTATTACTACAAAGAAATTGCAGTATGGTCTGGAAGCCTAGTAGAGAGTTCTTTAACACAGGAAAAAGGTATAAAAGGTCCAGAAAAGCTTTTTGGGAAAATATATGGATACCAGCAAAAACTCATGTTCCAGTTAGAGGGAAATGATATTTGATCTACCGATGCTTTTCCTTGGTCACATGCCAGTGCCTTCTCAGCATTTGAATGCAATCATTTCCTCTGTCCTAAATTTATCAGAGGTCTACTGCTGGCTTGTGCTTAAAGAATCAGTCATTACTGACTAAACTTTCCTTGGGACTGCCTTGACAGAGACAGAGCCATAAATTGTTTGGAAAATAATATGGATTAAATTGCCTTTGCAGTTTAGGATGCAGTAAAATGAATCCTCTTATTTGTGCACTTAGACTGTGCACAATCAGTGTAACTCTCCCAGGAGCCTAATCAATATCTTCTTGTTTTTCATATTGAGTGCTGCAGAAATAAACCTGAAAGGGGAATAAATACATTCTAAAATTATTTTTACTGGATCTGCCTTTAAGAGACAGCCTAAGGGGATTTAGATATTTCTATCTGTGACATAATTCTCTCATATATATGTCTTGAGAGATGTGTGGACAGGCAGATAGCCATACCTGTCAGGTTAAATTATTAAAAAATAATCTACAATGAAGTCTATATAAACCTGACAAAATGGATGTGATGAAAATGCTGTCAGAGCTATGGAACATGGCCCTGTTCATAAAAATGTATGGCGAGGGACTGTGGATGTCTTTCTGGTACTTCCTCATTATCTTAAGATTTGTTGTAAGGTTTCCATTATACATTGAAGGTAAATACACCACGTGCATTTTAAATAGACAAAGTAATATTCATTTGAGACAATGCTTCAATGACAAGCATATATTTGGATAAAACATCTTTCTAAAATGAATGTACTTATTTGTTCATTGTTTATGTGTCTGTGTGTATGGCACATGTATGCTGGTGCCCACAGAGGCCAGAAGAAGGATTCAGGATACCTCCAGAAGCTAGGATTATAGGCAGTTATGAGCCACTCAGTTTGTGTGCTGGGAACCAAATTCTTTGCTCTTAAGAGAACAGTAAATTCTCTTTTGCTCCGAGGCATCTCTCCAACCCCAGATAAAACATCCTTTGAAATATTTATTTCCCCTGTTGTTTATTTGTTACAGCTCTTGACTTCCATAATTTCAGTTAAATTACCTCTCCTATCTCCCTGTGTCTTTCTCTCTTACCTCTTCTTGCTCCTTCTTTCCTTCTCTTCCATCATTCCCCTCATCTTCCTTGTCTGTTCAGAGATATCTCAAACAGAACTGGTGAAACTTCATGAGGTGGTCATATTGGTATATTTATTTATACCTTTTCTAAAAGCCGAACTTCTCAGATACCAGAGTGGTATTCATTTTATGTGGCTTCAGGTTGTCAATGCAACACACAGCTCTTACTTAAAAGGGATAAAACATAGTTTATTCTTGAGATAAATATGAGGGACTATGTCCTGGGAACACGGATCCAGGTTGCCCAGAAAGTGAAAATTGTTTCAAGAAGTTTTTAAGTTTATAGAACAATAGAAAGCAGTAAATCAAGAAACCTTACAAACACACTTATGAACACATTGGGAAGCTCGGTTGCAGCAAAATGGAGAAGTCTGTGATACATTTCAGTTTCAGATGCTATGTGATGGCATTTTTTAGCATTTGAATTTGTGGAAGCTAGTGGTCTAATTTATGTGTTCTGTGATGGTTACTATTGCCAATTTAGCAGGATTTAGAATCATGATGGAAACAGTTCTCTGGGCTTATTAGGGATTATTTAGATTAAGCTACTTGAAGTAGAAAGATCCACCTTAAATGTGGGCCGAACCATTCCACCAGCTGCTCTTGCTGCATTAAAAAAAATGAGAAAGCTAGCTGAGCACTGGAATTCCTTGCTCTCTACTTCCTGGGCCAGGTGTCTCAAACTTCTTCTACCCCCAGTTCCCTACCATGATGACCTGTACCCTCAAATTGTGAACCCAAATAAGCCATTCATTCCTTAAGTCACTTTTGTCCGGTGTTTGTCACAACTAGAAGACAAGTAACAAATATACATTCACAGCATATACATCATCAAATGGATGTTAGACCTGATGCAGTGTTGGGCCATGAGTGTCTATTAAGTGGACTAAAGATAGCCCAGCATATTTTGGCTGTAGATGTGCAGAATTCAAACCCTTCATAATCAAAAATTTTTATTAGTCAATTAGTCCTTTAGAATGTTTAACACATATATAGTTTTTTTTTCTGGGAAATTCCATTGACAAGATGGGTGTAACACTTAATATATTCAATTTGAAACAGTGTTAGGATAAATATTTTACAATCAGAAACAATTTATATGTTTCATATTATTGTAAGGCTACTTTAGAGATTAAGTAATCCTTCATTAGAGATGACATCAATATATGACTTGTCCATGGATTTTTGATGACATCAATGTATGACTTGTCCACGGATTTTTAAATTCCATGTGTGGCACATTTTAAATTTGAGTGGCACATTAGGGTATATTTTAGTATCGTACATCTTTTCAAGAACACAATTTGCATCTTCTTTTCTTCATTCCCTTGGGCCCTTCTCTGAACATTATACTTTTGTTTCCATGATAGCTACAATGCAGTTAAGCCCATTAAGTTGTTGAAATTTCATGGAGATGAACTTTTAGAATGTTAATTATGTCATAGGCTAACCAAAATAGATGAAAATCATTTTTGAATGGCAAAAGTTATAATATGTTGACAGAACGTTACTAATTTTGCATGTATTTTAATGGGTGGCTTTTGCAATTTAAAGTACCCTGTGAGTTTAAATTTGTGTATTGTTGAAGTAAAGCTACTTTCCTGAGATTAAATGCTGCACATTCAATTGTATCAGAATTTCTCATCTATGACTCTTGATTTCAAACTTCAGCATTTGTGCATTTATTGAGTGTGATTCAATGTGCAACAGAAATGCTTTTAGTTTGGGGTAATGAAGGCAGAAGAGGAAAGCAATAAACCAACAAAATCATTATGAATGTCTTAGGCTTTTCAGAAAATATTGGTGTTAGAACTAAGGGTGTGTTATGATAAATTGGCTGTGTTGATTTTATCTTTGTCCTTTAACTGGGGCTACTAGGCTGAGTGTGAGTGAAGGTTGGGTAACAAAACAAATTAATTGTTCTTTATAATAAACTATATAAACTATAATCTATAGATTCAATGCAATCCCCATCAAAGTACCAACACAATTCTTCACAGACCTGGAAAGAGTAATACTTTCCATATGGAAAAACAAAAAACCCAGGATAGCCAAAAGAATCCTGTACAATAAAACAACCTCTGGAGGCACCACGATCCCTGACCTCAAGCTCTACTATAGAGCTATAGTAATAAAAACAGTTTGGTACTGGCATAAAAACATGTGGATCAATGGAATCGAATTGAAGACCCTGACATTAATCTACACACCTATGAACATATAATTTTTGACAAAGAAGCCAAAACTATACAATGGAAAAAATAAAGCATCTTCAACAAATGGTGCTGGCATAACTGGATATCAACGTGTAGAAGGCTGCAAATGGATCCATATCTGTCCAAGTGGATCAAAGACCTCAACATAAATCCAGCTACTCTGAACCTGATAAAAGAGAAAGTAGGAAGTAGTCTTGAACGCATTGGCATAGGAGATCACTTCCTAAATATAACACCAGTAGCACAGACACTGAGAGAAACAATCAATGGGACCTCTTGAAACTGAGAAGCTTTTGTAGAGCAAAGGATACGGTCAACAAGGCAAAGCGACAGTCTACAGAATGGGAAAAGATCTTCACCAACCCCACATCTGACAGAGGACTGATATCCAGAATATATAAAGAACTCTATTATACTCTTAACACAAAATAAATACTAGACAGAGTAATTTTAAAGAAGATCAAAAATGTACTTGATGAACACTAAGGTGACTATTAAAATAATTTTCTTTCAGAAAGAAAGATTACAACCATTATTCTCAAGCCAGAACTTATAAAGGAAAACACAGAACTATCCATAATTAAAAGAGACTGAATTATAACAACTGAAGTTATGACTTTAAAAAACACAATAAATAAAGATGGAGAAAAATGTTTGAGGACACTTCGTAAATAATTGGTTGAAAAAGTCTGATGGATTTAAAATTATACAAATTGGGAATGGAAAGGTAGTTATTGTTACTTAAAGATAGAAATAATTAAAAGAGAAGTGTGAGGAAATGTCAATGGGTGCAAAGTAATAGATAGGAATACTATTTATTGTGCTCTTTTTAATAGAGTAAATAAAAGTAATGATAATTTCTGTATATTTCAACAAACACCAGAAGAATGAGCAGTCATGGTGGTTCCCACTTGTAATCCCAGTATACAAGAGCTAAGCAGGAGATGACAGGAATCAACCTTGGGCTGCGTTGAGTGTTTAGCACTACCCTATCATGCATAACCTATTTGTACATAACCAAATAAATAGGAAAGGGTTTACATTATTTCACCATAAAAATTATAAATATTAAAGGAGAAATATATGATGATATGGGTTTGAACATTACAAAATGCATGCATGTATTGAAATATCACATAATAGCTGATTAATATGTACAATTTAATTCTAATTAAAAGTATTAAAAGGGTGTTAATTAATGTTAAAAAGTCTAACACAGAACCTGGGGCCAAGTTGTACTCACTCATAGGAGGATACTAGATGTAAAACAAAGAGGCTACCTAGAAAACAGGAACCCAAGAAAGACACGGGGATCGCCCAATGACAGAGAAATGGATGAGATCTACATGAACAACATAGACGTGAGTGGGGGTAAGGAAGGGCAAGGGTCAAGGGAAAGAGAGCTTAGGGGAGCGGGAGATCCCAGCTGGATCAAGAACAGAGAGGGAGAACAAGGAAAAGACCATGATAAATGAAGAGCACATGAGAATAGGAAGAAGCAAAGTGCTAGAGAGGCCCACAGAAATCCACAAAGATACCCCCACAATAGACTACTGGCAATGGTCGAGAGACAGCCCAAACTGACCTACTCTGGTGATAGGATGGCCAAACACCCTAATTGTCGTGCTAGAAACCTCATCCAATGACTGAGGGAACCAGATGCAGAGATCCACAGCCAGGTCCCCGGTGGAGCTCCAGGAGTCCACTTGGCAGGAAAGAGGAGGGTTTGTATGAGAGAGAATTGTTGAGACCAAGGTTGGAAAAAGCACAGGGACAAATAGCCAAAGGAATGGAAACACATGAACTATGAACCAATAGCTGAGGAGCCCCCAACTGGATCAGGACCTCTGGATAAGTGAGACAGTTGATTAGCTTGAACTGTTTGGGAGGCATCCAGGTACTGGGACCAGGACCTGTCCTTTGTGCATGAGCTGGCTGTTTGGTACCTGGGGCTTATACAGGGACACTTTGCTCAGCCTGGGAGGAGGGGACTGGACCTGCCTGGACTGAATCTACCAGGTTGAACTCAATCCTCAGGGGAGTCTTTGCCCTGGAGGAGATGGGAATGGGAGGTGGGGGAAAGGCTGGAGGGGAAGGTGGGAGGGGGGAGAACAAAGGAATCCGTGGCTGATATGTAAAATTAAATTAAATTATAAAATATAAAAAGCCTAACACAGAAATAGTTTTTGAACCATAGATGGAGTTGAAACAATAATAAAATGGAAAAATATTTAAAATTTTTATTTATTATATCAATGTATATTAAATACTAATTAACTATTCTGAAAACCAAACCTTATAGTAGTACAATTGGCAAAACAATTCTTATAGCCACTAAATTAAATTTCTGGAAATAAAAGTGGTACATATACTTCTTATTTTTTTCTTTTCCAAAAGGTCACTTCTAACATTTCTTTGTGCTTTTATTTTAATAAATTACTTAAATTTTTACTTTGTTATATTTTTTTCAAATCTACTTTATTCCTGTTCTTATTCTTTCAAACTACTTTGATGAAAAGCCTGAAAGCAAGAAGATCTTCAGTGCATTTCAGCTGCACTTTAGAATGATTACTAAACTTTTACCTACACTTCCAACCTCATGTTGTCTCACTTCTTTGTTCTCTACCATCTGGCCAGACTATACTGCATGGTGTTCCTTGAAAACTTATGAAATCACCTCCTGTAGAGCAAGACTCAAATCCAATCAGAAAGCAGTTAGTTATCCCATAACAGTCATGCCAATATTGTACCAGTGGGAGCATCTTGCCTGGGATGTTTGTATAATGTAGTCATTTCTAAAGTGCATCCAGATGTTGTAAGATTTTCCTAATAGATGCAAGAGGTAAAAACAGCAAAGAAAATATAATAAGAATAATTGAATCGATAAAAGAATAAAAATTAATTTCACTAAAAAGATACATCTTCATATAAAGAGATTTGTTATAAGAGAAAATTGAACATATATTTATATTAAACATTTTAACTGTAATAATGAAAAGAACCTAAAATGTTAAAAATATTATATATATATATATATATATATATATATATCTGTCTTTAAATAATTGTACTGTGCTGTGACAAGTATTTAAAGACAGAGACATATAAATATTTCAAACATGTAGGGATCAGAAACTTTTCATCCACATTATCTCTTCTGAAAAAATTAATTTATAAAGAATTAATAGCAACCGAGTGGAAAAATACATTAAAGATGATGAATTGTAGGAGATACAAATCTCCAGTAAAACTACTGAGGGTTTAGTGCTATGTCTCAGTAGTTTACGAGCACACCACTCTTTCCATTCTTTCAGAGGATTTGAGTTTGGTTCCTAGCACTCTTATCAGGCAACTCACAAAAGATTGTAACTCTAACCCCACCCCACCCCTGAAAATGAAGTGTCTTCCATCTTCTACTGGTAGTCATATGCATGTGCCCACACAAACACACTTAAGTAAAAGTAATAATAGTATTGGTGAAATAAACCACTTAAAATAATCTTGAGTTAGTTTATAAACTAAACTAAAATTCCAGATTTTTAATATCTTAATTCCAAATAGCCAGAATATTTTGTGGCACATTGTTTATGTTCCTAATATTTGGTAAATGAATTGGAAGTAAGGCAAAAGAAAATCACAGCCAGATTGCTCTTCTCATTTCACTAGAAAATGTGAGCACTTATTTGCTCCATGCCAATGTTCATCAGATTTTTTCTTTTGAGAAGCCAGATTGTGAATATTTGGAGTTGTATAGGGTATGGGTCAAATTCAAAGATATTCTATAAATATTTACATTAAATAGCTTTATAGTAACATTTAAAATTTTTAAGAAATATAGTATAATGGTAGCAATTGAAATCAGACATCCGTGGTTTTGGAGTTTTGCATGGGAAATAATGTAATATTTATAAATCATTCAACAATCTCAAGTCAAACACACAGAAAAAGAAATATACTGGCAAAAAATAATATAGTAGGTTAGATTTCAAGAGAATGAGCCACAGTTTGTTTCCTGTGAAATAGTAACATGTTTAAAATTTTGAAAATATTAAGGCAATGGTAATGTAAAATATGGAAGATCAAACCATTAACCAAAGAATAAACAAATATCCAATCTATTATTTCATTCATATTTTACTAGACATATAAAACTGCATATTATAAATAGAGGGGGACTGGAGGAAGGAAGGAGACTAGCAAGAAGGAGGAAGTGATGGGCAATAAAGGGTATAGCATGGGAGATATGGTCATATTATTTGAAATACCCAAAATAAATTGTCTTCATGAAAGCAGCACAATTCTTAGTGAGTATACAGCAATAAAAGGAAGGAAAGAATAATAAAAAATAAAGAAGAAGGAAGGGAGGGAGAGAGGGGGAAGGAGGGAGGGGGGAGGGAGGTGATATACTCTTGTAATGCCAGTATTTGGAATGTTGAGCCAAGAACTAGGAGTTCAAGGTCAGCTCCAGTGACACAGGAAGTCCCAGAGCACTTAGGACTACATGAGACTATGGCTCAAAAATGGAAGGCCATACATTCAAGAATATTTGTATAGCACATATTGATCTTGATCCTTTTTTAAAGGAGTCAAAGTCTGGTAAATCTGGGATGAGTTGTGGATGGGTGAATATATCAAATATGTTATATAAAATTCTCAAGGAACTAATAAAAGTTTTAAAAAGAAAAGAAAATGCCATTATTAATAAGCAACAGCACCACTATTACTAATATAAGAAATTATGTTAAGTAGAAATAATAAATGGTATGATAAATAAATACATGGTATGGTAAATCTAAATCTCATATTTATCATTGTCATAGCTACTTTTCTATCACTATAATGAGAGACCATGACAAAAGCAACTTATAAAAGAGAACATTTAATTGGAGGCTTGCTTACAATTTCAGAGGATGAGTCTATTGCCATCATGACGGGGGAGCATGGCATCAGGCAGGAAGACATGGTGCTGGAACAGTAGCTGAGAGCTTACATCTTATCTGCAAATTGGAGGTGTGGTGGTGATGGGAAGAGAGACAGAGAAACAGACATGCAGCTTGCCACAGGCTTTTGAAACCTCACTGACGTACCTTTTCCAAAAAGATCATACCTACTAGTCCTTCCCAGTACAGTTCCACCAACCAGTGATCAAGCATTCAAATATGTGATCCTATGGGGGCCATTTCCATTCAAACCACTTAACCATAAAATACATGATAGAGGTAAACTGCTTCATATAATCACTCATCTTGAATTTTGTAAGGGGAAAAAGTCAGTTTAGCAAAGAAAAACCTGAATTGGAAATGACACAGAAAGTTTAAATAAAAACTGTAGTAAGTTATACCTGACAATTCAGATCAAGTATAAAAGTGTTAATTTGAAATAAATTTCAGTGGGGAAAAGCACTGACTGGAGCAAAGAGATTATTTAAATTGCTAAAAGGCGTAATCAACCAAAGAACATATGGCAGCAGCTATGAACTTTAGAGATTAACATGATACAATTGAATCTATAGAGGAAAAAACGTATAAACAAAGAAAGAAAACAATTCCATAATCAAAATGTAAAAATGTATTAATTAGAGACCTTAGTGGCCAGAAATAGACTTAGATTTGGATAATTTTAGCAAGATCATGTTTCTTTTAATTCAAAGTATTAGGTAATTTACAGAATCACTGGGAGAGCTAAAGAGACAGGTTTGAATCTAATAATTTTAAAATATTTACAGAATCAAGTTGCAAAACTTGCCTGATAAAACACTGCTAGTGATGAGAACAGCTGCGGTACTAGCCAAGACAGAAAAATGGAGATCCACCAGAGATTTGTTTCCATACATTGTTGTTGATTTGCAAATCTCCCATTTGTAAAACTTACTTTTACAATCCTGCAATCTAGCTGCAAAGCAGACTAAGGAAGAATATTCCCGGTACATTACCTTGGGAAGTTTAGATTTCCAAGGTGGTCAACTGTTGGTTTGAGCAGAATGGCAGGCAACTATGCATCTTACCACTCACTAGATGCTCCATCTTCCTCGGCTGTTTGTGAAAAGAGCATACACCACTGTACACACACCTCAAGCACCAAAAGTACAGTTCTATTTAAGTCCACACAAACTTCCCACAAATAAATTAACACACATTCAATCTCTCTCTAAAGACGGAGAGTTAATAGTCTTATTTGAAGTACCGGATCTGTGGATGGTGGTCATGTTTTTTAGTAAACTTACTCATATTTAAGTAAGATCTGAAGCCTGTGAAGTAAATAACAAACTTGTAAAGACTGTTATTAAACTATTCTTCTCTTTTTGATTTGGAAGTTAGTTCTCTTCTTTCTGCAATGTAGGTCCCAGGGATAGAACTCTGGTAGTCAGGATTGGCAGCAAGTGCCTTTATTTCCTGAGCAATCTCATCAGCCATAATTCTTATGTTTTCAATTAGTCAGAGGCCATTTTTAAATTAAAAATAATTTTTCTCACCTAATATATCTGGCTTATGGTTTCCCTGTCCTCTAGTCCTCCTAGGTTCTCTCCACCTCCCCTTTCTTTCTTCCTTTCTTTCTTTCTGTCTTCCTTTCTTTCTTTCTTTCTTTCTTTCTTTCTTTCTTTCTTTCTTTCTTTCTTTCTTTCTTTCTTTCTTTCTTTCTTTCTCTCTCTCTTTCTCTTTCTTTCTTTCTTTCTTTCTTTCATTAGGAAACAATCAGATTTCTAAGGGATAAATATATAAAATATAATATGTAATGTAATATGATAAAACAAAAGCTAGCACATCATAATTGGACAAAACAAACAGCCAGAAGAAAAGGAACCAAGAGCCGAGCGTGGTTGGCACACGCCTTTAATCCCAGCACTCGAGAGGCAGAGCCAGGCGGATCTCTGTGATTTCGAGGGCAACCTGGTCTATAGAGTGAGATCCAGGACAGGCACCAAAGCTACACAGAGAAACCCTGTCTCGAAAAAGCAAAAAAAAAAAAAAAAGGAACCAAGAAAAGGCACAAAAATCAGAGACCCACTTGTTCACACATTCAAGAAATCTATAAAAGCACTAAACTAGAAGCATGTCTATGTGGAGGACCTGGTGCAGACCCATGCAGGCCCTGTGCATGCTATTTCAGTCTCTGAGTTCATATTAGCTTTGTTCATGTTGGCTTAGAAGGCTTTCTTTTCTTGGTGTCCTGTATCCCCTCTGGTTCTTACACCCTTTCTGCCTCCTGTTCTACAGGGTTCCCTGAGCACTGAGGGGAGGGATTTAATGGAGATAACCCATTTTTTGGCTAAAATCTCTCACTCTCTGCATAATGTCTGGCTGTGAGTTTCTGTATTTGTTCCTATCTGCTACATCAGGAAGCTTCTCTGATGATAACTGAGTAAGGCACTGATTTATGAGTATAGCAGAATGTCATTAGGAGTCATTATTTTACTACTTTTTTTCTGGACAGTATTATTTCGTTTTTAACGTAGGTCCCTGTGCTATCCAGACTTGGGTTCTTGGTCACCCAAGAAGTGTCAGGTATGGGTTCCATCTCACAGAATGTGCCTTAAATCAATCATATATTTATTAGTTACTCCCTCCCACAAGCTTTGTGCCACCATTACCCTAGCATATCTTGCATGTAGGATACTACTGTAGATTAAAGCGTTTATGGCCGGGTTGATGTTCCAATTTTTCTGTTGGTAGTATGTAGAGTGCCTTCCTGTACCAAAGAAACTAGAATGTAGGAGTGAAATTTCTATGTAGGCACCAGCTCTACTTCACATTCAATGAGTTATATAGGTATTGTCTTTAGCAGTGAGGCCTTGCTATCAGTTTGTGAAGAGTAACCTATAGTCTTGACAACAGCTTGGGTTGTTTGGGATTTTCCACAGGACCCCTTTGATCAACAATTCAATTACATGTAACTCAATCCAGGTACTTCAAGCTTCATTTGGTGACAAGAGATGTCCAGTTGGGCTCAGTTTCCCCCAGTATTGGGTGATTTCCTTTAGATTATCTTCATATATGTACATATTTTAGGAACCTTCTACACATTACATTTCCATATTACCTCTCAAATGGTCCTTAATTTTAGCTGTATCTCCTGGTATTACCTCTATTTTATAACTGATGCTATTAAAAAAAATCCATGCTTTCTTTACATGGGAAGACCAAATTTTGTGTCTAAGGATTCTATTATTAGTGTGCCTATCTATATGGATTTTCTGATTCTCCTGAAACTTCTTTCTGTTTTCCAGCACTTTGTGACAGAAATCATACTTCTCTTTGCTAAGTCAAATGATAAATATTTATGGAATGTTTTATACATGTCAGGTACTGTGTTTGGCATTAGGAATGTAGCAGTGAACAAGACAGAAAATATTATAGTATGATGTTTCATAGAATAAAAAGAATAATCATTTACATAGTAAGGTGATAAAATACTGTGAAGAGAGATGAGGTATAGGAAAATAAGAGTACTGAATGTGAATAGGAGAGCTGTCAATATTCAGTAAAAATTTCAAGAAATACAGCTATGAAGATAGTATTTTTAGATGTTCACAGATTTCTCAAAAACATAAATCTAGTTAATTTACAATGAATGATTGATTATTAGGTAAAACAACTGTGTTCTCTCATTCATCAGTACACATCTTTATTTAAAAAGCTTTTGTTTTATGAGGCATGGAGTTCATCAATGAACAAATTTGAAGGACAGACCACAGTAACAAGCCAGGGAGGTAAAAGCAAATGTGCCTATAAGAGAAATGTTCAT
This sequence comes from Peromyscus aztecus, assembly GCA_902168405.1. NCBI lineage: Eukaryota > Metazoa > Chordata > Mammalia > Rodentia > Cricetidae > Peromyscus > Peromyscus aztecus. The sequence continues at coordinate 79,288 of CABHPQ010132742.1, read as the reverse complement.
TTTTCAGCTCACTTTCTCCACTCTTTTATAGTTCAGAATTTCCTGCACAGCAGATGGGGTCACCTGCATTCTGGGGAGGTCTTCCTATTAATTACAATAATCTACTCACATGGCGCACAGACCAACTTAATCTAGATAATCCTTCCTTGAGATTCCCTCCCTAGGTCATTCTAGGTCATGTCAGGTTGACAACTAAAACTAACAACTATAGTCACAGAAATTTTTCTTGAGAAGCTGTCTTTTGGAACCAAATGTTCATGCTAGGAGGAAGCCAAGTAATCTGTGAAAATGCTCCCATGGAGAGGTATTGAAATGTCTATTCTTCAGCTGCTCCTGGGTTCCTGAGAAATGGTCAGCAGCAAATGGCTAGTCATAAAAGTAAACCATACTAGAGAAATGACTCTTCCTACTCCAGTTTGAACTGCCCTGTCTGATACCGCTCAAAACAAAAGGTGGTTTTACTTCTCAAATCCATGCTGTGTTGCAGATTTGTGAGCTAACATATTACTATGGTGGACTGGTTTTGCTGCTGAATATTACCTAGTAATGATAACTTCAGTAGTCATTGAGTAGGAGTAGTAGTTAGTGGTTAGGATAAATACCCTGTTGATGAAATTGTGAAGAATCATTTTTGCTGCTATTATGATAACATTATGCATAAGATTATTGAGGAGGATTGTAGAACCTGGAGATGTATCATCTCATCTACTATATTATTTCAACTTCTGTCTAAATAATGGTGTCTCAGTGATTATTCAGAAAAGAACAAAGACATTTTCATATTTTTGGCAAATTCTAACACACCAGTTCACATACATCTTCTCTAAAGTCGTTGTCACTGATCTTTCAATATCTAAAAATATGTATAAGGTATAATGTGGCCAATGGATTACTTGCTGATCAAGAAATAGTGTATATCAAGCTTGCAGATAATATTTCTTTAAAATCAGTGGAAATACATCTTATTCTTATAGTTCTGCTTTTTATTCCATAGTTAAGCCCTTTGTCACCATTCTTTATGGTCAATATTAAGTAAGAATGGAATATTGAGATTATGCACTCTAGAAATAAGACAGCATATTGAGTCAACTTACTTTTAAATGGAACTTTGGTTCTCTTCTAAAGGAATTGTCCATGGATTCCATACATGGGGAAAGTGGGTAGTTGGGAATGTCAACAGTTTGACAGATGCAAGGACACTGTCATTGTAAACCATCTTCTGTGGGTCATGTAACTTGCATGTATCTTCAAGACAATCCTCAACACTACTTTCATTTTGAAATGTTTTAACCCTTTGGCATATGTAATTTGAATTGGCCACAAAGTTTAAATAATTTTTTCATTGTCAAGAATTGAGTCTCTATTAACACCAAGTAGCAAGCCAAAAACCACTTTCAAAAATGTTAATGTATATTTAAAACTGTAGGCAAAAGTTAGCTTTGAAATTCTAGGAGTCTCTGCTGTGATTCTCTTATTACATATCAGTTGTTTCATATGTTCCATATGCAACTTACGAATTGGATGAGTTTGTCATAATAATCACATAACAAAGTTGCTTCAACAGCCTTGTAGCATAGAATATCTGCAGATCTCTCCATTGTTTTGATGTCTGCCCAAAGGTGTTATTGGCTATTCAATATATGAGTTAAGTCAGTGTACAAAATATAGTTTATATAAACAGTTCCATCAAGTGTTATACTTTTTCATAAGCCTAAGAAAATAAAATTAGTGACTTGTCTCTTTGTTTGGAACAAGTTTCATATTATTTTCGAGAAAATAATCATCAAGCCAACTAGTAAACTATTTGCAGATTCCTAAACTTTCCTGGGATTTACCATAACCATCAAGCCAACTCGTAAATTAGTTGTAGATTTCTAAATTTTTTTTGAGATTTAGCCTACAATTTGATGGGCATGTATCTGACTAAAGTGTGTAGGATAATTGCTACACTCTCCTTCTCACTTGAACCTGCCACCCTAGTACTATTATTAGCATCAACAATCACAGTGTCCTTTGGAATTATCACTGTCCCTATGGACTTAATTATGTAACAATTTTTAGAGATAATATACTCCTGAGGCAAGATGATTAAGTATTTAGTTCCTGCATCTACCAAGTGAAAGGTAATTTATTCTTATTTTCTTTGTATTTGTGGAGGGGAAAGTATTTGGCTGCATTATTACTGTATACTAGGTGGTAGATACTATTTTTTTGTTCCTGAAAATTGTCTTCTCTGAAATTGCAGGTACAATTGCAATTGCCACCTGAATGAGCTGAAAATAACCAGCTATTCTGTTTAAAACATGGCTTTGTTTTGGGCATAGGTCAAGCATGATTTATATGAAGATAGTAAGAGATACATACATTTCACATATTTGGTAATACTGTTATCCACTCTGATTTCCATAAACATCTTTTAAAATTTTGGTTGAATGGTTAGTCTATTGTATTTCTCATGTGTCATTACCCTATAAGTCAGGGAACCAAAGATGGGAGTGTAGTCATTAGTGATCGTGTCTATTGACCATGTTCAGCAGTAACTTGTTTAGTCATTTCAGGATGGTTTTGGGGACCTGTTGAACTCCAAAACTGTATTAACTAAGTTTACCAATATCCTTGGATAGAAGACTTCAGAAGCATTCAGGATTTCCAAGTATTGAATTTATAATATTTCAAGTGTTGGATTTATATTAGAGATAGCATCCAGTAATCTCTGAAAGGTCTGATTTGCTCCCTGGGGTAAAGGTTCCTTGATATTATCATAATTCCTAGGGATTTTATAATAAATTACTTCCTTGTTCAATCAACGTTGTCGGATTTGATAATTGTATTTAGTCCTGATCTTAATGAATGGTAGATACTTGTATTTTGTGGTTGATAAAGTCTTTAAAATAGAATCACAATTTTTTTGAAACTTACAAGTCAAGATATATGTGTGCAGCTCATATGTTTCATTGCTAGGTACTCAATAATTAGTTTTACTGCCAAAATTTGCAAGATCCAAATTTTGGAGTAGTCCTTTCTTGGGTCTACCCCAAGACTAATTGATGGCTGCCTGATAACATAGATAATACAAATAACATTGATAATTCACAAATATATAATACAGTTACATATACTGTGTTTTTAGCCTACATATACATAGAAATATGTATATGTGGGAATACATATCCAGAATTATAATGACAAGGTCCTGTATCATTTCTAGGTCAATGCCACACTGTTACTGTTGATTTTCAGTGACTTTTTAAGCCAGGAAGTATAGCTTCTCATGTTCTGTTCTTTCTCAAGACTGTTTGGATCCTTGCAGTCACATGTGAATCTTAGGATCAGCTTGCTAGTTTTTGAAATAAATTACTTACTTAATTAATTAATAAAGAAAGCAATATGGGATTTTGAATAATGATTTGGCTAATCAAGATTTCAGTTTCAATTCAGAGTTTATTTCTATCATCCATGAATACAAATATGGTGTGTGTTTCTATTTTTTTAGGTTTTCTTTTAAATATTTGATCGTTTTTAGTGTCCAACTTTTATAACCCAAATAAGCTTATTTTAAATTATTTTCTCTTGATGCATCCATAAATGGAATTATTTTGTTAATTTTATTTTCAGATTGTTCAGTGCTGGTATATGGGTATATAATTGAGTTTTATATATTAAATTATTAGGCCTAAGAAGATTTTGGTGGATTACTTAGTCTTCTCTGTATGGTGATATTACGCTGCCTGTAAATAAAACTTTATTCTCCATTCCCAATATGGATACTTTCCTTTTTCTTTTTCTCTAACTTCTCTACCCAAAACTTTCAAAACATGGTTAATTAAATATGTGAGAATAATCATTTTTTGTTTTCTTCTTAACTTCAAGAGAAAAGCATGTAGTTTTTTAATAAGTATGATGTTGAATGGGGAATTTCAGTAGATTCTATTTTTCAGATTAAGCACTTTTTTAAAAATTTCCTATTTGTTTGAGTGTTTCATCATGATAAGACAATGATTTTTTTGCCAATTGTTCATTATCTACAAAGATGATAATGTAGTTTATCTGCTTTACCTATAAATGTATATTATATTTATTGAATCACAAATATATTCACACTTTTATGTTCCTGGGATAAATAATAATGTTATATATGTTGCTTCATTCAAGTGGTTAGTATGTCATTAAGAAATAATGTATTAAAACTTTTATTTCTTAGGAGAAAGATATAGTCACTGAAAGGATACATTTTTATTTTAGGGAATCTTACTGACTGCATCAAAGAGGTTTGAAAGTTCTTAATAAACTGTCATTCAGAATGATAAGTCAAATCCTTGTCTAGTGTGCCTTTACCAACTAGATGTGTGGTGATCATGAATATAGAAGGGGCTGTCCTTAATCAGGTCATGCGTAACCTTGTTGGCCAAACAAGGATGACTACAGTTCATCAATTTAAATATCTCTAAAATTGTTGATACACTTTCTAGAGACATGTGCAGCCATGGCACCACATTATTATAGACCATTTTTAGGATGTTTCCCATTATTTTCCATTTGGGGTATTTTTCTTTGATCATATCTTAGTTTTCCATTTTTTTCATTCTTTTGTGTGTGTATGGATGTTTGTCTTGCTTATGTCTATCCACCATGTACATGTAGTTACTGTGAAGACCAGAAGAGAGCATCAGATCTCCAAGAATTGAAGTTACTGACAGCTGTGGGTCACCATGTGGGTGCTGAGACTCAAACCTAGGTCCTCTTAACTGCTGAGCCACTTCTCTAGTCCCAAACATCTCTTCAATTTTAACATTTTTAAACTTATGTGTCCTTGTATCTCTTTTCACATTATCAATACAATGTAGAGATACTTTTTCTACTCTTGCTGCTTGAATTACAGATATAATATGGAAAACTTATTATCTCATTCTTTGTCTGACTCTTGAATGATTCTAATACGTATATATGTGAGCATGTACAAGTATCGTTTTACATAACCATTCTCAATTTAGCATATATCAAAAGGATCTATCATTTTTCCTTAGCTCACAACCACTTTTGCCTTCTAAGTTTCCTAAAGTACAGTTACCTGTTTCAGTACTTACTCAATTACTCATATACGTATGCCAATTACTGTCCTTATTTATTCCCTCAGTGCCCAAATACTACTGAAACTACTTTATGAAAAGTTTCCATATTTGTCCACTTCTTACTTACTGCTATTGTTCTCATTAAGGGTAATCTCAACTTTTATCTCAATGTTACGGTAATAAAATTGGCTTTTCAAAGAAATGTAATCTCTACATTTTACCTGGACTTCTTTTCTAGCACAAATCTGATTGATCATGGCATTGATCATGATAATAATGCTGGTCTATTTATAAACCTAAATTTCTTTTCAGGATTTTGGATACCTGAAATAATTTGCCTGGCTTTCTTCATTATTTGCAGATACCTGAAATAATTTGCCTAGCTTTCTTCATTATTTGCAGCAGCATCATTTCCTTGTAGACAGAGCATACTATGAACATTTTTTAACGAGTTCTATACCCCAGGCCAAAAGGGACTGTGTACTGGAAAAAAAAAAAAACATGGCCTAAATTAAGCCTTTCTTCCTTAATGCTGATTGATTTCAGGTATTGTTTTATAATTGTGGAACAATGAGTAATATGCGTGGAAAGTTCACAGTTAATGTGACCTACAGGAAACTACAAAAGCATGTATATTGTCAGAGACATGATCCATGGGGAGTCATTACTATAACAACTGGAATACAAAGTGTTCTCTTTGTAACTGGCTTCTCCAATTTATTTATAATCTTATGAAATTGAGGACAACTCATAAGACAATTTGGGAACCATTGTTAATATTTTAGATAGCATATTATTACTTTTTTATTAAATAATTTTTATACAATATATTCTGATTATAGTTTCCCCTTGCCCAACTCCTTCCAGATCCTGGGTACCTCCCAACCCACCCAAATCCACATCCTTTCTTTATCTCTCTCATCAGAAAACAGTCTTCTAAAAAATAGAAAAAAATATAACAAAATAAAAAACAAACTAACCTGATTAGGACAAAACAAACAAAGGGACAGAAAAACAGAGACAAAGAAAAAGGACAAATATATAGACATACACACACTGGCAAACACATAAGTTCCATAAAAATATAAAACCAGAAACCATAATATGTAAGCAAAAGACATGTAGGGTTTAAAAAAAAAAGGAAAAAATAAGCCAAGACTGAGCATTATGAGGCACAAAAATCTCCCAAAATACCTATACATTTGTTTCTGTTGGCCATCTACTGCTAGGCAGGGTCCTGGCCTTAAGAGTGGTTTGTATACCCAGTGAGACTCTGTTAGAGAAAATTAATTTTTCATTTGCAAGCAGTTATCAATTGAAGATAGCTTCTGTTATGGATGTGGGCTTGTGTCAACATCCACTCTCAGCACTGGGGCCCATCAGGACTAGACATGTGCATGCCCTGGGCATGCTGCTAAAGTCTCTGTGAGTTCATATGTACATCAGTCCCACTGTGTTTAGAAAGCTTTGTTTCTTTGCTGTTCTCCATTCCCTCTGGCTCTTACAATCTTTCTGCTTACTCTTCTGTGGGGTTCCCTGAGCTGTGAGGGGAGGGACTAGATGGAGACCTCCCATTTAAGACTGAGCATTACGCCGGGCGGTGGTGGCGCACGCCTTTAATCCCAGCACTCGGGAGGCAGAGGCAGGCGGATCTCTGTGAGTTCGAGGCCAGCCTGGGCTACCAAGTGAGTTCCAGGAAAGGCGCAAAGCTACACAGAGAAACCCTGTCTCGAAAAACAAAAAAAAAAAAAAAGACTGAGCATTACAAGGTCTCTCAGTCTCTTCACCTTGTTCAGATGTCGGTCTCATATTTATTTCTACCTACTACAGAAGGAAGCTTCTTTGATGATGGCTGAGCAAGGCACTGATCTATGGACATAGCAGAATGTTATTAGGAGTCATTTTTATACCTATGTTTCTTTAGCAGAACAATAGTATCTCATTTCCCCCTAAGTTTCTAGCCTATCTAGTCTCAGGTTCTTGGCCACCTGAGTAGTGTGGGCACGGGTTCCATCTCATGTAGTGAGCCTTAAAGCCAGTCAAATATTGGCTGGTTATCCCCATAAACTTTGTGCCACTATTTTACTACAGTGTTTTGCAGGCAGGTCACCATTGTGGATTGAAGAGTTTGTAGCTAGGTTGGTGTTTATCTTTTCCTCATTGACAATGTGCAGAGTATCTGTCAGTATCATGAATACTATTCAGCAGGGGTAAAGGCTCTACATAGGCACCAACTCAAGTTATCCATGTTCAATGAGTTGTGCAGGTTTGGGTTCAGCAATAGGGCGTCACTGACAATTATGGAGAGCAGCCAATAGCCTTGGAAATTGCTTGGGTTATTTGGGAGTTCCCATGGGGCCTCTTTGTCCAATAACTCAATTAGATGTAACACATTCCCAGAACTGGAGGCTTCATTTTGTGGAGAGATGTCCAGTAGGGGCTGTCTCCCTCATTATTTGGAAGTTCTATTTAGATTACCTTTATATGTGTATATATTTTAGGAAGCATCTACTGTATTGTTTCCATATGACCTTTCAAAAGCTCCCTAGTTTAGTTGTTGCTCCCAATGTTCCCTCCCTCATCTCCCTCCTGTCCCAGTCCCTCCCCCAATCCATCCATAACTATCTATTTCCTCTTCCTATGGTGATTTTATTCCCTGCCCCCAGTCCCTTACTCTATACCTAACCTCTGTGGTTATGTGGATTATAGTTTTCTTATTGAAGACTTAACAGCTAATATCTACATATAAGCAAATGTATATCATATTTATCTTTTTGAGTCTGTGTTACTTCACTCAGGATAATTTTTTCTGGCTTCATCCATTTAGATATGAATTTCATGACTTCATCTTTTAACAGCTGAGAAATATACTGTTGTATAAATATAACACATTTTCTTTATCCAGTCATCCACTGATGGACATCTAATCTGTTTCCAATTTCTGGCTATTATGAATAGAACAGCAATGAACATGGTTGAGCAAATGTCTCTGTGGTAGAATGAAGTGTCCTTTGGATATTTACCCAAGTGATATAGCTGGATCTTGAAGTAGATTGATTCCCCTGTTCCCAATGAACTGCCACAGTGATTTCCACAATGGCCGTACAAGTTTGCACTCCCATCAGCAATGGATGAGTGTTCCCCTTAATACAAATTCTGTTCACCATGAGATATTTGTTTTATTGTTCTTGGCTATTCTGACTGGTGTATGAAGAAATCTCAAAGTAATTTTGATTTGCATTTCTCTGAACATTGAACGTTGAACATTTTAAGTGTTTCTCACCCATTTCTGTTTCCTCTTTTGAGAATACTCTGTTTATATCTGCACCCCAATTTTAATTGGGTTGTTTGTTATACTGATGTCCAGTGTTTTGAATTCTTTCTATATTTTATATATTAGCCCCTACTGGATATTTAGTGCGTAAAAATCTTTTTCCATTCTGTTGACTGCCACCTTATCTGACTGATGCTGTCCTTTGCCATATGGAAGCTTCTCAGTTTCATGATGTTAATTATTGTTCTTAGTGCCTGTGCTAACAGTGTTACATTCAGAAAGCCCTTTCCTGTGCCAAGGAGTTCAAGACTATTCCTCAGTCTCTCTTCTGTCTAACTCAGTATATCTGGCCTCATGTTGACGTCTTTGATACATCTGGAGTTGAGTTTGTAGCACTTTATCCTTAGCTCCATTTGTCATTGTTATCTTTAGAATTGTAGTGTTTTGCAGTCCATTCATTTATTCACATGCCTATTGAACATATAGGTCCAAAAACCTATGTTGAGTAGGTAAATTGTAGAAAGAGCTGTTTTTAGAGTGGTTTCCAGAATAGATTCAGCTTCAAATATCCAATCTTCTTATCAGATATTGTTTTCTTTTGTTATATGCATGGCACTACTTATTATAATTATTTCCAATAAACTACTTTGTTTAGATAGTATTATACAATTACATTTGAGACTTGTATAGCTCAAATATAAATAATACAATTAGTCAATATAAATCTCTTCTCCTAAGGCTTCTAAGTATTCAGAGCATGTTTGTTCTTCTAGGTTAACTTTCTTAAAACCTTAGTTATTTTAGTGAGTTTAGTTTCTAATCAATAGCAGTAGAAATGCTATTTGCTCACTGACTTTGCAATGGCCAATATATTTTTTCTATATATATTTTCTTTTGAATAAGTTCAAACATATACTGTTTTTTGTTTATCTTATATTTTCCATGAAATTTTGTCCAGATTTTGATAGAACAATCATTTTCAGGGCTCCTAGGTGATTAAACTTTAATTTGAGCTATGTGAAAATATTATTTACTGTCAACACTTCAGACTAGTGTTTTCTGAAAACTTTACCTAATTAACACTTTATTTTCTACCACAGCTAGAAGTTTTTCTTTAGAGCAATTTTTTATGTATTCATTTTATTATTACCATGTAAGTAAGTGTGTGTGTGTGTGTGTGTGTGTGTGTGTGTGTGTGTGTGCGCTCACAAGTGTACAGACACATGCAAGTGCATATGCATGTGCACTCCATGGCATGTATGTGGAGATTAAAGGAAAACATTCAGACTTCAGTTCTCTCTTTTTACTATGGTCTCCAGAGATTTAACTGGAATTGTTTGCTTGTAGATAAACTTCTTTGATCCACAGAACCACCTCATGGACCTTTACAACAATTTTTACACATATTTATTCATTATATCATTTCATCTGAAAAGAATATTAGCACCTTGATCACAGATACTAGTTTTTACTCTGCACTGTCAAGAACTTAGCCTAGTAGTTAGCATGAAGCAAACTATTAGTAAATAAATGGACCGATGTATGAATAATAGTAGGGAAAGATAGATAAATGAATGAATAATTAAAGAAACAGTTTTAATTGAAATAAGCTCAGTGGAAAACATGAGCCTGATATGAGTGACAAGGCAATAATTATAGGGCTGATATGAAACCACTCCTAATGAATTTTAAGGGCTTGATTTAGGACCAACAAATGAGATATTAATTCAAAAATACAAATGGCCAACAAACATGGAAAAAAAATCAGTACAACCTCATTAGCAGTTAGTGAAGTATACGTCAAAATGGCATTGAGATTCCACTTAACCTAATCAAAATGGAGTCTTTAAATAAATAAACAGAATCAAATACCAGTGAGGGTGTGGACAAAAGGAAACAGTTATTCACACTAATGTGAATACAAACTACTCTAGCAATATAGAAATCAGTCTGGAAGTTTCTCAAAACAAAACTACGATAGATCTTCCAGATGACTCAGACTCAGCTACCAGTGCTGGGTATTTACCAAAAAGACTAGAGACCTACATGTCATAGAGATAATTCCACATCAATGTTTATTTTAATAAACAATTAATAATAAGTATTCATGATATCTAAGTTATGGAACTAACATGGATGTCCAACGACAGTGGAATGGATAAAGAAAATGTGATATAGGAATTAGAGAGATTCTTCCGTGGTTAAGAGCACAGACTACTCTTCCAGAGGATCATAATTCATTTCCCACACCCACATGATAGCTTACAAACAGTCTATAACTCCAGTTCTTTGGGATCCAAACACTCTTCTTGCCTCTGAAGGCACCAGGCATACACATGGTAAACATGCATACATGAAGACAAAACACTAAATATCAAATAATGAAAGGAGTATGTGATGTATACATATGTGTAAAGATAAATATGCTTTCTCTCATTTGTGGTTCCTAGATTTTACATACATACATAAAATCATCTAAGTACATATGTAGAAGTGAAGCTGTCTAAAATAACCAAGGGGGCTATATGCAGGTGAAGTGGCAAGAAAATGGAGAATGTATACATCTATCATAAGATCCAGCAGTCCCACTTAAGTGTTTACATCCAGAGGAAATAAAATCATATGTATAAGAGATATCCATATTCTTGTATTCAGTGCAGCATTATTTACAAAAGCCAAGACATAGAAGCCACATAAGTGTCAAAAAAGGATAGGCAAAATATGCCCAACATATAATATATACTTTTATGAAACCTTATAAATAAAAATAATTAAAATTTTATACACAAATCAAGGATGCACATTCTTACAATGTGTACTTAACCTAATGTTGTAAGTCATAAGCAGAGTTAACTAGGCCAGAAAAACAAATAAACAGCACTTCAAATTTGAAGAAGAGGTAGTATGTGTCTGCAAATGACATATTTGTATATAAAGAAAACCTCCAAATAAATATCCAAATTCCTATGGTTTTTTATAGAGAGAAAGCAACCCTAAAATCTTATGAAATCTCAACGCCCCCCCGCCAATAGACAAAGTAATCTTGAGGAAGAACACAATTGGAAGAATTACAAACCTAGATTTTAAGTTTCATTGCAAACTATAATAATGAAAATAGTATAGTACTGGCAGAAAAACAGACACATGGGCCACTGTACAAGGATAGAAGGTCCACAAATAAGCACTATATGTATAGTTCAGTGATCCAAAAAGACAAGATTCTCTTCAATAAATAAATGTGTTATAAAATCTGGATATCTACAATAAACAATTAAGATAGAGTATTGTATTGTAACAGTTACAAAACACAACTCAAAATCAATTAAAGACTTAAATATGCAACCTGAAGTCACAAAAGTTCTTATAGTAAGGCTACTGGATACAGTTCTTGGCATTGATTCTTCCAAATCCACCACCAACAAGGCTAAAATAAGCAAATTAAACTATAAAGATTTTGTACAGCAAAGGAAATAATGTACAAGATTAAAATAGAACTACAGAATGGGAGAAAACAATTGGGAATCATATAATCAATAAGAGATTAATACCTAAAACGTGTAAGAATTTCTTACAACTTATAACAGCTCAACCAAATAATGCAATTTAAAAATGAACAAATGCTCTGACATGAATATGTGTTCAATATTGCTACCATCAGGGAAATTACAAAATTACAAATTGAAACCACAATGAGACATTGCTTTACCTGTGTGAAGACACTTTTTATAAAAATGTCAAAAGGTAATGTGTGTTGTGAGTGTACAGAAAATGTATCACTTAGGTACCATACTTGGAAATATAAGTTGGTACAAGCATTATGGGAGAAAGAATGGAGCCTGCTAGAAAAAAAATCACATACAGCTCTCACAAGATGCAGCAATCCCACTATGTGTTTGTTTCAAAGAAACATTATTCACAAAAGTCAATACATAAATGTCACCTAAGTAAAAATAAAAGAATGATTAATAAAATGCACACACACAGACATATAAAACCTTGGATGTGTCACAATAAGGATTATGTGTAAAGTGTTAGGCTAAGTGAAATAAGCCAAGCTCCTTGGACAAATACCGAATTAACTCATTTTGTGTGAAACTGGAGAAACAAAACAAAAAGAGAACTATCAAAGAGGAAGATGAAGAAAATGGGGAGATGCTAGACATGAAAACAACAAATCACACTGGATGATGAGAATATAGGGGGAAAGTAACCTTAATACACCATTGCTCTGACTATGAATGATCCTAGCCACCATGGAAATCAGTATGGAGATTCCTCCAAAACCTAGAAAAGGAAGTACCATATGCTTCATCTATATGATTCTAAGTCATCATTATAGCAATGACATGTGTATATCATCTTTGTTCCATCACAATTCATACTAGCTGCCTTAGTTACTTTTCTGTTACTGTTATAAAACACCAGGACCAAGACAGCTTACTTATTATTACAGAGGGTCAGTCTATGATGGCAGAGCAGAAGCATGGCAGCAGGAACAACTGAGAGTTCACATCTCACAATGCAAGTAGGAAGAAGAGAGAGTTAACTGGGAATGCCAAGAGTCTTCTGAAACCTCAATGTCTTCCCTCCATTACACACCTCCTCTAATGTGGCCACACCGCCTAATCTTCCCCCAACTGTTCACCAGCTGAGCCTATGGGGTCCATTCTTATCTAAGTCTCCAAAATAGCTAAGCTATGGAGCAGCCTATGTGCTCATCAACAGAGGAGTGAAAACAAAAATGTGGGGTACATGCACAAGGGAGTTCCTTTTTCTAACTACAAAAGAAAAGGAAATTATTTCATTTGCAGGAAAATAGACAAAACTAGAGAATTATATTAATCCAAATAAGCCAGACAGGAAATACAAATATCACATTATCTTTCATACACAAATTCTAGGTTTCAAGGCGTGAAAGTGGTAGAATTCTTTCATAGCATGTTACCCAAAACCCCAAATACAACAACAAAAATGTAAAAAGTTGAAAGTAGAAGGGAGAATATTTGTAAAGAGGAGTCAGGATAAGTGAGTGGGAACAAAATAGGTATTGAGGGTGAATGTGATCAAAGTGTATTAAAGACATGTAAAATGACATAACACAACTTATTATTTTGTATAATCAACATATGATAAGCAAGGTATAAGCTTTTGACTACGAGATTAATATGTTCTAGAGCCCTAATATATTTCATTGTCATTGCATTAGGTAATAAACTATATACTTAAAATGTTTGGAAGAGTACTTCTTAAGTAGATTCTTTATAAATAAAATGGTAACTGTGAGGTGATGGGTGTTTCAATCAGTTTAACTATAGCAATATACCAAAAAAAACCACTGTATACTTTGTATGCATATAGTTTTTGCTTACCCATTATACCTCAATAGTGCTTGAAAACTGAAATAGAAAGTGTATGTTTCTAGTACTCCTCTATGAAGTCTGTAAGTTTAATGAGCTATTACATCACTCACAATTCTTTTAAAAAATTAGATATGAAATTATAGCAAATAAGAATTATGAGTGAATAAATTCATTGTTTGGACAACATTTAACTGAAAAGTGAGAAACCTAAGTTGTGACTTACTAAGCATACCTGCATATTTGATAGTATCTAACACTGAATACATAGATCACCCCATTCAGTTTTCATAGTATTTTATGAAATACATGCTCTTATTTTTACCATTTGGTAGAACTATGTTGACGCTTAGATAGGTTGTATATATTGCCCAAGGTGAACATGTGGTAAGGAACAAAGCTCGAATATAACCCGTGGTTTCTCTATCAAGCTTATCTCTTACCATTTCCTAATTACCACACTTCCTACAAACTAGGCATTGTACTAAGTACCATGCTCTACCATCTTATTTAATGATCATAAATACCCTATGATGCTAGTGCTATTTTTAGTCAAATTTTTCAGTTGAGAAAACTGCAGCTCCAAAATTTTAATTCGCCATTTCATGTGTTCAGGAAATTAGTCGAGAGTCAAAATTCTTACACAATTGTATCTGATTATGAAGCACATGTTTCTTTTACTCAGCAATTCATTCATGTTTAATGCTTGGGCTATCAATGTTAATCAAGTGAGCATTTACTTTTATGATACAATTTGAAAGGATTTGAAGAATCATCTCCTTTGCTAGTTTATCACAAGATCAGGAATACCCCAAATTAGCAGTACTGCATAAAAGCAATCTCAAGGATTTTTTGTGTTAACTCTTGTCTGTTGGTAGTAATATTTAGTTTAAAACATGTTTTAATTAAAAATCTCAATAAGCTGGGAGGAAAGCCTTGCCCCCACATTCCCAGAACTTGGGAGGTTGATGTAGAATGACTGGACATTACAGGCTATGCTGGGCTATGCAACTGATTATAGGCCAATTTCAGTGGTATTATGAGACCATATGTCTAGCAAAAGAGAATAAAAAATTAGATATTATGATTCTTTTTTAGTATAGTAGAGGCTATACTATTCTCCCAGTCGTCCTCTCTGGAATGAAGGGGTGATTATCTTGTTTGTCTAATAGGAAGAAAGAAAAATGCTTTACTCAATGGGCATCTGATATCAACAGCTTTATTATCAACCAATCAGAGCAATACATATTCTCAGCATACAGAAAGACATTCCCCCATCACACATGGTTACAGAACCTGTTCTGCAAATGAGAGCATAGACTTGGACTTCAAAAGACAGAAAGGTGGGAGATGGGAAGACAGTTCCTAGGAAAGTTCAAATGCTGGACACATAAAGTACAAGTTAATGATGCATTGTAAAATTGATGATGTTTGTGGGGCAATGTCATGGTTAATAACTTTTTGAGTCTCAGACAAAATAGGGTTATTTATGAAAAACACAGATGCAAGAGACTTTGATTATTTTTATTTTAAGTATACATATATATTTGGGATATAATGCTGTTGTATGGCTTCCCCTGGGCAGACATGGACATATATCTATTTCCTCCATGTAGGACAGCAGCAAAATGCTAAAGAAATAATTCTACCTAAGTCTATCTTAGTGAATCAGTGAATAACTGGGGTTGTACATAGGATTATGAGTGAAGGATTATTTAGAGAATCATGAATGACTCAAAGGCAATTGCATTACTACCAAACAGCCCACCATAGCATAGGTGAGAACTCATGAAAGCTACCTCCCTAGAGCTCCCTAAATGATTTCAGGAACCTCAGCTGGCCAGAGAATCTTCTTTCTCTAGCAGGAGTTACTCCTTCTATATTCTCTGTGGTGAGAATCATTACAAATCTTGTTAGTTTCAGGAGCTTCATTTGAATGTTTGTTTATTTCATGAACCTTGTAAGTTTCATTTACTCCCCAAATCTCAACAAGCCACCCAATAAGGGGGAATGTTTCACTATGGAGGAAAGAGCTAAAGAACAATTGAGATAATTCAATGCATGTGCACAATATGTCCCTACTAATCTCTCTGGGTAATTACCATTTCACTGTCTTTAATATTATTATATGTTTGGGGGCCTACAAGCTCTTCTCTTCTACTTCTTCATAATACTCTCCTATTTCTCTCATATATATATATATATATATATATATGAGAGAATATATATATATATATATATATATGTGTGTGTGTGTGTGTACATTAATATGTGTATGTAATTGTGAACTGCAATTATGTCCTTTGTACATTTATTTTCCTTATTGTCTTTTTGTCCTTTAGCTATGTACCTCAGTTTCTTTATGGTCAAGACAGGGAGCCTATTATTCAACTTAAAATTCATATCATGTATCAAGGAAGAAATATCCAACTGGTCCTTGAGAGTACTGCCACAGCTGAAGGCATGGTGGTACAGTACAAGCAAACAGCCAGCTGTTCTGCAGAACATGGTAGTATTCCCTTCCCCCAAATTCTGATTTTCCTCTTTAGGCTTGAGATGCATGTTCATTTAAGAAAAGGTCAGGAAATAAAGCGTCAAAATTCTGGTCAGCCAACTCCAATTAACTTGCGAGAAGCAGATGTCCCATTCCTCATTATGCCGAGCAGTCATTGGAGTTGTCTGAGGTGAGGGCATGCACACGTACTTGACAGGATTCTCTGAGGCAATTTGTGCTTGCAATTGAAAGATAAGGGCAGCAGAAACAACTTGAATTAATTTTAGCCATCGGGAATGAAGGGATCTACATAAACCTAAAGAAGGAACCCCATTATTCAAAGAGGAGGCTGATACGATATGATGGCCTAAGCTATTGGCATTTCATTTAGAATACATTTATGCATTATAAGACATGAACCAAGTCATGGACAATAAAGGAAACAGAGCTCCATTGCTAGAGAGAGCATTTACTAACAGAAATAAATACATGAAGGTTGCTTTTTTATTGTTTGAGAATTTCATAAATGATTATAAGGTATTTT
Source organism: Peromyscus aztecus (assembly GCA_902168405.1). NCBI lineage: Eukaryota > Metazoa > Chordata > Mammalia > Rodentia > Cricetidae > Peromyscus > Peromyscus aztecus. The sequence goes on along the minus strand of CABHPQ010132742.1, from coordinate 62,550 downwards.
CATCAATCCATCCCCCATTTCCTCCCTTCCTGTCCTTCCATTGACTTGTACCTCTTTTCTATCCAAAACTCATTACTCTTTTGAAAGAAAAATCTGAGTTCACATAGTGCTGCCAGTATGTGTGTGGGTGTAGTGTCATCTACTGGAGCATGGGCAGCCTCTTAGGGGCTGCATCTCTGAAGAATACATTCCCTCTCCCAGAAGTCATCAGTTGCCGACAGCGCCTCAGCTAGGATGGGACATCCTGACCACATCCCCCATCCATACAGGTATTTTGGCTACCTTGGTACTATGCAACTCTTGTACACATAGTCATAGCTACCATGAGTCTGTATGCACAAGTGTTCTGTTGTATCCAGAAAAAAAATGTTTCTCTGTAGTTTGAAGTAGCTTTCCTGACTGGGATTGCCTATTGTAATTCCATTTTATTTGGAAAGTGATAATAATGACTTAGAAATGAGGATTCCTTAGTTCTTGCCCTAAATTTTCTCATAGCTAGCTGTATACTCTTCAAGAAATAATCCTTGTTTTCTCTAAAATGTAAGTGTTTTGTGGAGATAGCATCTGAAGTCATTGTACAATTATTATTTTATGTTTCTCTCTAAATCAAGGTGATTATAGGTCAAAATGAAATTTTGAGTGAACATTATTGAGAATTTTACATCCCAAACCCCTAGAACACCAGAGTTGAAAAAGAGTGAGTGAGTGAGAGAGAGAGAGAGAGAGAGAGAGGGAGAGAGAGAGAGAGAGAGAGAGAGAGTCTGGGAGTAGAAATATCAGGGTCTACAATGGAAACTATATTGGATTTCATGAACTAAAATTTTATGGTTTTTTTTAACTTTTATTGATTCTTTGTGGATTTCACATCATGCATTCCGATCTCACTTATCTCTCTGTCCCCTCAAATCTGCCCTCTGACTTGCAATGTCTTTCCCCCAAAAACAAAACCAAATTTAAAAGAAAAACCAAAAAACAAAGAAACAAAACAAAGAAACAAAACAAAACAGAAACAGAAACGAGAGAGAAAGCTGTTGTGGAAGCTGGGGTGTGGCTCTTTGAGTCACACAATTTACCTGTTAGTCAATTCATCTTTACTTGTAAGTACTCATTGCCATGAGACGTTGGTCTGGCTCGAGGCCTCTGGCTTCTGCTACACCACAAATAAATGGGCTCTCACTGGGCCTCCTTGTGGATATCCTGTTGTTGTCCTGTGTTGTGGAAACCCTGCTGATTTGGATCTGTAGGTTTTTCCCCTTTACATACTCCAACAGTTCATAGATGAGGTGGATGTTGGGGTGGGCCAACTCATAGTCCTGGTTCTGTCCACTGCCTGGACAAGCTCTCCAGCACTGCCTTGGCTAGGTCACCCAGGGCAACTTGCAGAAAGGAATATGGCTAGTTCTTCTGCTCTCAGGTCCTCAGGTCACCCATACTCACACCGCCAGGGCCAGCTCTACTATTTTGCCAAGGCAAGGTGCAGGGCCCTCTCTCCAGATTATTGTAGGGGGTATATGGGGGGGGGGTCAAGCTCTCCTGTTCTCATGCCCTCAGGACTGACTTACCTGTGTCCCTGCCATCAAGGTCAGCTCTAGTGTGCTCCCCAGGCAGGGTGCAGGGCCAGATCTCCTGTGTGCTGGCGAGGGGCAGGGCTAGTTCTCTCACTTTCGTGAACCCAGAGCCAGCTCTCCAGCTCTGTTGCCTGGTACAGGTAGCAAGGGGCGTCTTTCCCTCACCTGTGCCACCACCTGGCAGATGAGGGGGATGTGATCAGCTCTGTTGCTTTCATGCCCTTAGGGCTGGGTTACCCATGTCCCAACTACAGGGTCAGTTCTTGTGTACTGCAGCCAGTGAGGGCCAGGGTTAGCTTTAACTAAACCTTTTCATCCTGGGTCGTTTTCATTATTAAGCAAAAGCAGCCACTGACAACTGTAGTTCACGTTTCCTATAGTATGCGCAATGACAGCAGAAAAGATAATTGCTTCCTTAAGACTTCAGCCAAAGTCATGAACTCAGATTTCATTGATTAAACAAGCTCATTGCCACATGGCTCATGCACTGAGGGTAAGACATTGCTTTCACTAGCCATGCACGTGTCAAATGTCCATCTGGAAGAAATGGATAAAACTCCATTCCATTAAACCATTTAGTTTGAGACTGATGAGATGAGATTATTTTAGGAGATGTTAGGGAGAGAATATTCTTCTTAATCAAAATCTAAAGATGAAGGAGAGAAAAATAAAGTGCCAGAGATGGCAGACATTTTGTGGCCAGTTTTAATGTCTGACTTGATGAGTCTATGTCTTGCTTTCCTTACCTCTTTCACTGGCATGCCCCTATTCCTCCTTTTTAGAATGGGGATGCTTAATTTGCACAACTGTGTATTGAAAGAAGACAACTTTCTTACTGATTTTATATGGGCTCAAAGATAAGGGATTGCTTTGAGACTCTGTAAAGACCCTGGACTTTGAACTTTCAAATAATGATATAACTGTTAGCATCTATGGAGAAGTTTATTGGTAGACTGACTTCTATTTATACTGTGAGATGAAAATGAAACTCTAGGGGTCCAACAGTGGAATGGTTTGAATAGAAGTGATGTGTTTGGGTGTCAAGAATTGAGCTTGTGATTATTAATCTTCAGTGTCACCTTGACTGAATTCAGAAGCACTGTGGAAATACACTTCTAAGTGTGTCTATGAGCTTGTTTTCAGAAGAAGCTAACTGAAGAGGAGAGAGACACCCTGAATGTGGGTGGCACTAACTCATGTGAAAGCTGGGGTTCAGAACTAAATAAAAAGGGAGTTAATGAGCTGAACACTTGCATTGTCTGAATCTGCTTTCCAGCTGTGGGTGCCATATGACCAGTGACCTACCACTTCTGCCCTGTTTCCTCCACCATCATGATGAACTGCAACTTAAAAGTGTAAGCCCAAATAAACGTTATCTTTCCTAAATTCATTTCTGTTGGGTGTTTTGTTGGTAATGAGAACAGTGACTAACACAGGACTCACTTTTGCACCACCATGTTACAGCAAACATTTCTTTCCTTGGTAGTAGTTATGAGGGCCCAAAAAAGGTTCTTCATGATATTTGTAAAGCACTTTTGGTTTGCAAATGATAATCTACTCAAACATAAAAGTACTGGTCAAATAGAACAAGAAGAATAAGATCAGGTAATGATGGAGCCCATCATTTTATTTCCACATTTTTTCTGTCTTTTGAATTCCCTGTTGTTACTTAAGGGACCAGTGTATTCCTAGTCACATTTGAATGTCAGTCATAATAATTCATCATTTGCTGCATCTGATTCCTATCAAAATGTAAATAGCCAAACCATATTGGCTACATATCTTAAATATCCTTTTTGTCTGTGCTCCTATCACTACAGTGGTTCTGACTCTGATTCTCAGTCATTTCAGAATGTCATTTCACTCTCAATTTCTTATTTCCAATCCACTCTGTATTATATTACCAAGCTAATAATCTATGCCACGTTGATGCTTAACAACCAACAGTGTCTCTCAGTTCGTTCTAAATTCCATACTTCTGAATCTTGCATTTCTGTCTCCCCTCAGTGAGATTTAAACTTACATTTTCAGCTTTAAAAGTATTCTCCTTTAGGGATGCTGAGATGGTTCTGACCAGCAGCCAGGCTCCCTTCTACCCCCACCCCTACCGGGAAGGCTCCCCTTCTCCAAGATCCCCTGCAGACCCTGCAGTCTCCAAGCCCTGCCCCCAAGCTCATCATTCCCAGAGACCCCAGCCACTTCCTGAGACTTAGGGATGCTGAGATGAATCCATGGGTAAAGACACCTGCAAATTTTCTTTTGATATCCACTTTCATTTTATAGCCTCACCACACACTAATACATATATAGATGTAAAAAAATAAAAGTATTCCCCTTTATAAATTCTGTACTTCTGTCAAACAAAACTACTCACATTTTTATCAGTTTCCTAGCCACTTCTTTCCCTTTGGAGTGTCCTTATTTTCCATCTCAACACTCTGCCCATTCTTAAATTATGTGTTAAAATGTCACCCTTTCTCCATGGAGACATCCTTAATTTTCTCAACTTGAAGCAATATTTCCTTTTTAAAATTGCCAAAGCATCCCCCTATTTTACACATTATCTGCTTTACCCTGATGTAAATACATGTATGATTTCATTAATCTTCATGAATTCCTCTTAGTTAACATCCCTAAAATTTCATTTGTTATTAATTCTCTCCTCTGGTTTAAATTCTTCTCCCAAAGTCCATGTGTTGGAACCTTTAGAAGGGTAAATATGCCAAGAGTTTTATGCTCTCATGATTGATTAATTCTGATTACAAAAGGGCTTGAGGCTGTGAGTTTGGTATCTGATTTTCTTTCATATATGGCTCTCTTTGCCCTTCTGCCATGAAAGATACACAAAGAAGGCCTTCAACAAAGATAACACCCTGTTCTTGGACTTTAGGACCATAGGCCAGATCCACTTCTATAGTTTATAATTTACTGTGCTATACTGTTAGAGTACCATGATATAGACTGAGACAATCTTCAGTACTGAACTCACAGTAGTAAGTAAATTCATATTATATAATGAATAAGTAAAATTTAAGTGTAATGAAACTCATCAACATAACCTGATTCTCATGTTACAACAGTAAGTTTTCATGAATTTAATAGAATGAAAAACAACTTAATGTTTCTTATATGATTTATTAAAAGCTGTTTGTCTTCAATAATATTGACTAAACTACTAGACAAATGGCTAAAGACCCAATATTTTTGTTGCCAATTAACATCAAATTTGCATGCATTATATAACATACATGTGATAATAGCATTGCCATACATTTATGGAAAAGAAAAGGTCTTATTTATATTCAACCTTAAAGAATCATTCTGCCCTTTATGGAGGGAAGCTAAAGGGGACCTTCAGGCAGATAAAAATGTTTGACTCAAAAACTTTGAATTCACATAAACTGTTGAACAAATAATAGACAAAATCATTTTGTGCTATAAATCATGGAAGTAATGCCATTTAATTGATATGTGTGTTTCTTTTTATAAATTATGTCTCTTAATCAAAAGAAAAATATCAAATGTGACTTTTATATAACTTCTGACAAACCAAAACTGCCTCTGGATATAGTTAGCAAGTATGATTTTTGATGTGAAGACTGATTTCTTCTGTATGACAGAGTTCATATATCCATGTAGTTTTTGATCACCAGACAAGATAGTTTAAGGAACAGAGGGTTAGTTCAGTGGTAGGTCACTTGTTAGCAGTGCTAAAGGGAGATGGTTTACTAAATTAGTTGTATTTACAAAATTTCATGATACATTAGGTTAGTATTATGAATCAGATTCTGATTTAGTTATATTGATCAGTTGAAAATGAGTGGTTACTGATTCCTCTATAATATCTACCAAAGAGAAAAATATATATAGATGCATAACAGTATTATTTTTATAATATTTTATTAAGCATAGATTCTTTCTTATACAATATAATCTGATTATAGTTTCCCCCCCTCTACTCCTTCCAGTTCTTCTCTTCCTCCCCTCCCACCCAGATCCATTCCCTTACTGTCTGTCATCAGGAAAGAACAGGCTTCTAAGAGATAACAACCAAACGTAATAAAAAAATAAGATAAGACAAAAAAAACATCCCATTGAAGTTGGATAAGGCAAACAAACAAAGAGAAGAGCCCCAACAGAAGGCACAAGAATCAAAGACCCACTCATTCATACATTCAGATGTCCCATAAAATTACTAAACTGAAAGATACAGTATATATGTAGAGGACTTGGTGTGGACCTCAGTGGGTCCTGGGATTGCTAATCCACTCTTTGTGAGTTCATGTGACCTTTGGTCAGTTGATTTAGAGAGCATTGTTTTCCTGGTATGCTCCATCCCCTGTCTCTCCTACTCTTTCTGCTCAGGGTTCCTTGAGCTCTGAGGGGAGGGATTTAAAAGCTACCTCATTTAGACCTTGTGTTTTAAGGTCTCTCACTCTTTGCATTATGTCTGGCTGTGGTTCTCTGTATGTGTTCCCATCTACTACAGGAAGAAGCTTCTCTGATGATGGCTGAATAAGGCACTAATTTATGAGTATAGCAGAATATCATTAGGAGTCACTTTATTGTTACCTTTAATTTTAGACTAGTAGTATTTGGTTTTACCTAATCTCTGGGCTACCTAGTCTCTGGTTCTTGGTCACTCATGCAGTGTCAGATATGGATTTCATTTGATAGAGTGGGCCTTAAATCAAATCAGACTTCAGTTGACTATTCCCACAAGGTTTACGCCATCATTGCCCTAGCATAGTTTGCAGGCAAGACAGATTGTAGATCAAAGGTTTTGGGGTTGGGTTGGTATTTATGTTACTATTTTGGGAGCCTGCAGAGTTCTTTTCCCTCTGAAAGACACTAGAACATTGGGGAGAAAGTTCTATTTAGGTACCAGTTCAGCCTCTCCATGTTCAATGAGTTGTGTGGGTGATATCTTCAGCAATAAGGCCTTGTTGTCAGTTTGTGGAGAGAAATCTATTATATTGGTAATAGCCTGGGATGTTTGGGGATTTCCATGGTACCCCTTTGGCCAACAACTTAATTGAAGGCAGTGTAGACACAGTCCTGGAAACTTCCTTTGGTGACAAGAGATGGCCAGCTGGGACTCCACCTACCTTTTATTAGGAGACCTCATTAGGATCACCTTCATATATTTCAGGGAGTTTCCACTGAACTGTATCTCCATCAATCCCTCAAATGCCCTTCAATTCCAGTTGTCTCTCCCTTCATTCCCTCCCTCAACTCTATCTCTCACCACCTGATCCTTCTGTACTCATCCCCACCTGTGTCAAGTCCACCTGTATTCAGAAGATTTCTCTGGTCCTGTCAAGCCCCCACAGTCCTGTGGCCCACTTATAAAATAATCACTCAGAAGCTTATATTAATTATAACTGCTTGGCCAGTTGTTCAGGCTTATTACTGACTAGCTCTTACACTTAAATTAAATCATAATTCTTATTCATGTTTAGCCATGTGGCTTGATACCTTTTCTCAGCTTTGCCTTGTCATCTTGCTTCCTCTGTGTCTGGCTGTCGACTCCTGACTCTGCCCTTTCTCTTCCCATAATTCTCCCAGTTTGCTTGCCCCACCTACACTTCCGACCTGGCTACTGGCCAATCAGTGTTTTATTAAACCAGTGTACAAGAGCACTATCCCACAGCATCTACCCATAAAATCTATTCTATTTACTCCTCCCAGATATGTATCCCTCCTAGTTCCTTTCTCTATGCCTAATCTCTCTGGGTCTATGGATTGTAGTTTGGTTATCATTTATTTAGTGGCTAATAGCCATATATAAGCCAATACATACCATATTTATCTTTTTAGGTATGGGTTACCACACTCAGGATGATTTTTTTTCTAGTTCTGTCCATTTGATGTCACATTTTTAAGAACTGAGTAATACTCCATTGTGTAAATATACCACATTTTCTTTATTCATTCTTTGGTTGAGGGGTATCTAGGTTGTTTCCAATTTCTATCTATTATGAATGAATAGAACAGCAATGAACATTGTTGAATAATTATCTCCATGGTAGGACGAAGTGTCTTTGGGTATATATCCAAGAGTGGTATAGCTGGATCTTTAAGTAGATCAATTCCCATCTTTCTGAGAAACCATCATACTGATTTCCACCAGCAATGGAGGAGTGTCCCCTTTGTTCCACATCATTGCCACCATGAGCTGTCACTTATGTTATTGATCTTAGCCATTCTGATAGGTATAAGATGGAAACTTGCAGTAATTTTATTTGTATTTCCATGATGGCAAAGGACATTGAACATTTCTTTAGATGTTTCTCAGCCACTGGAATTTCCTCTTTTGAGCATTTTGTTTATATATGTACCCCATTTTTAATTGGGTTAGTTTGGTTATTTGATATCAAATTTCTTGAGTTCTTTTGTACATTTTGGATATTAGCCCTCTATCAGATGTGGAGTTGGTAAAAAAAATATATTTTCCCATTCTATATGCTGCCATTGTGTCCTGTTGACAGTGTCCTTTGTCATGCAGAAGCTTTTCAGTGTCATGAGGTCCCATTTACTAATTGTTAATCTTAGTAACTGTGTTAATGGTGTTCTTTTTTTTTTTTAAGAACAACTCAGCAAAATAAAATTCCGGTTTATTGTTGGACATTGTTTCACACATACATCAAACAGGCCAAAAAAAAATAAACAGCAACTTCATAGACAAAAAAAGGAAGGAAAAAAAAAGAAACCTTTTATCTTTGGCCTTTTTAACCATCTCATACAAACCAACTACTTATAGTACAGCTAGGTACATACACAAAAAAAGTTACTGGAATGCTCGGAATAAGATTGTTTTTTTTGTTGTTGTTTTTGCTTTTTTTACAAGGTTTTTTTTTTCTCCTTTGAGATTATAATGAACATGGTCACACCACAAGTAAGGTCTGAAGTAGGACAGAGAACGCTCTGAAGGCTGGTTTGGTCACCCGTTATCATTAAAAATGGCTGACCCTTAACAATATGTACAAAAATATAAAATGTAAATAAAAAATACAAACAAATTTTCCTTTTAAAGTATTTTTAAGAAAAAAAGCAGGGCCTTGGAAGTTTTGGTTCTTTTTTCCTCCCCTGTTGCAAATTCATGTGGTTTTGGTGGGGTGGTGGAGAGCGCATGTCGTGTGGGTGGCATTGCCCGCTTAGGGCGGGCGGGGCCTGCTCCTCTACTCGAAGGTGACCACGTTTAAATTCTGAGACGGGAAGTGGAGGGTGAATAGGTCACGGCGGCCTTAAGTTTAGCTTTTCCTTTTGCTGTCTAGTCATCCTCGTCAGTCTTCTGCTTCTTGGTGTCAACATCGTCATCCTCATCATCTTCAGCTACCCTCTTGCCCGTAGGGGCCTCAGCTTCCTCATCTTCATCTCTATCCTCTTCCTCACCATCGCCTTCTTCCTCCTCCTCCTCATCTTCCTCCCCACCTTCCTCCTCTTCTTCATCTACCTCATTGTCAGCCTCCTGCTCCCCATTCTCCTCATTAGCATTCCCGTTGGCAGGTGCGTCTCTTCCATTCTCTGCTTCCTCCACAACTTCCTTCTTCTCCTTCAAGTCCTTGGTGGTGATCTCGGAGCTGGTGTCCACGGCCTCATCTGACATGGTGGGGCACGCCGGTGATGCGCTGCAGCGAGGGAGCGAGCAACCGAGTTCGAGGACTCTGGTGAGGAGGCTGCCGGTCGCCGCGGAGGAGGAGGAGGCAGGCGGAGAAGGCGGCTGCAGCGAGCGCGGAGCAGGACCCTGAAACAATGCAAAGATGGCTTTTCGGAGCAGCCAGTAGGCATTAATGGTGTTCTAATCAGAAATCCTTCACCTGTGCCAATGAGTTCAAGGCTATCACCAACATTCTCTTCTATCTGGTTCAGTTTACCTTGTATTATGTTGATAATTTGTTCCGTTTGGAGTTGAGTTTTATATAGAGTGGTAGGTATAGATCTATTTGCATTCTTATACATGTAGCCATACAGTTAGACCAACACCATTTGTTGAAGATGTCTTTTTTTCAAGTGTATTTCTGGCTTCTTTATCAAAATCAGATGTCCATAGGTGTGTAGGTTTATGCCTGGATCTTCAGTTTGATTCCATTGTTGAGCACATCTGTTTTTATGGCAATACCATGTGACTTTTGTTACTCTAGCTTTGTAGTATCACTGAGACCTGTAATGGTGAGACCTCCCACAGTTCTTTTATTGTTTTAGCTATCCTGGGTCTTTTTGAGTTTCATATAAAGTTGAGAATTCTCCTTTCAAAATTTGTGAAGAATAGTGTCTGTGGAGAATAGTGTTGGAATTTTGATGGGGGATTTCACTTAATCTGTAGATTGCTTTTGGTAAGATGGCCAATTTTACTGTTAATCCTATCTATCCACAAGCATGGCGGGGGGTGGGAGGCTTTACATCTTCTGATATCTTCCTTAATTTCTTTCTTTCTTTTTTTTCTCGAGGCAGGGTATCTGTGTAGTTTTGGTGCCTGTCCTGGATCTCGCTCTGTAGACCAGGCTGGCCTCAAACTCATAGAGATCCGCGTGGCTCTGCCTCCTGAGTGCTGTGATTAAAGGTGTGCACCTCCATCGCCCGGTCGCAGGGAGTTACATAATTTTCTTATATCTGTTGAGACTTGCTTTGTGTCTGACTATTTGGTTAAATTTGGTGACAGTTCTATGAAATTCAGAGATGAATGCTTATTCTTTTGTTTTGGAGTAAAATGTTCTGTAAATATCTGTTGGGTCCATTTGGTTTATAATGTTGGTTAGCTCTAGCATTTTCTATTTAGGTTTTGTCTAGATGACCTGTCTGTTGATGAGAGTGGTGTATTGAAATCTCCCACTATCAGTGTGTGATGGTCAATATGTGATTTCTGCTGTAGAAAAAAATCTCTTTTACAAACATGGATGCCCTTGTATTGGGGGCAAAGATGTTAAGAATTGAGATGTCATCTTGGTGGGTTTTTCCTTTGATGAGTATGTAGTGTCCTTCCTTATCTCTTCTCGTTAGTTTTGGTTTGAAGTCTATTTTTTTTTTAGATATTAAAATGGCTACCCAGATTTTTTCTTAGGTCCATTTGCTTTGAATATCATTTTCCAACTCTTTGTCCTGAGGTAATATCTCTCTTTGATGTTGAGGTGTGTTTCTTGATGCAGCAAAAGGATGGGTCCTGTTTTCACAGTTATTCTGTTAGTCATTTTCTTTTTACTTTTTTTCTTTTTAATATTGAGAGATAGCAATTACCAGTGATTATTGTTTCCCGTGTATAACAGGATCCTTAAAGGGATAAAGGTCAATGAAGATTACTATTTAAAAAAAATCAATACTATGTCTAAAGGTTTAGATTTCTCCCTTCCTGAGATCATATACATACAGGTAACATTATATGGACTAAACAGGTTGCATTATTTAGTTATATGTGTGTGTATATATATATATATATATATATATATATATATACTAAATAATATACACACATTTTATATATATATATAACCACAGTTAAAGAAAAAGAGGTCATGAATATGAGAGAGAACAAGGGTACATGGGAGGGGTTCAAAGGAGAAAAGGGAAGGGGGAAATGGTGTAATTATAATTTCAAAAATATTATAAAAATTATCACTATGCTGTAGAAAGATTGTTTCAAATCATACCTCACTGTGATAATTTATTATGCAATGTTTCACAGGTGTTAGCCTTCTCATCAAATCATTTTATCTTATGATTTCATTGTTATACATCTTCCACATGTAACTTTTAAAAATAAAGGATCTATATAGTCTTTCTATAAACAGCATCACACTATTAGTATTTTCATTCCTAATGTGGACCACTGAACATTTGTCATAGAGATTTAGTCTTTATACAGAATTTTATTATAGCTGTGTAATAGTTTTATTTTGTAGTATTTTATTTTTTGGATTTGAGGATATTATTTGTATCTTCATCATGACTAATATTCATTGAGTGTTTACTACATGCTATCTACTAGTAAAAGTTTACATGCATATTCATTTAATGCTTTAAAAATAGTAGGAAAGCAGTCAGCATGGTTATTCTGTTTTAGAGATGAAGAAATTCATTCCAAAAATGTTTATCATATATACCTGCTGTATTACAGGAAGTATGTTTTAGTTTTTATAGTTTATCTTACAGCAAAATATGGTTGTGCTATCATTTCAAGCCAAGAAACAAATCAAACATAGTGAAAAGAGTCATTTATATGATGAAAATTTCATTCAACAACAATAATAAGCATCACCACCTCTAGCAGAGGCCCTGGGTTCTGTTCCCACTCCCTACAAGGTGGTTTACAACTGTCTGTAAGTTCATTTCCAGGGTATCTGATCCTCTGGTTCTCTCTTCTGACCTCCATGGACTCCAGGCACATCCATTTGTGAATACAAAACACTCATACACATAAAATAAATAAATTGAAAAAATACTATGATAATGAACTGTGAAATACACATAAAGTTCAGACACATAGTAAATCAGAGGCATGCTAAGCTTAAATCCAATTTTACAGATTCCTCACCTGTATAGCCTTAGCCAAATTACTTAGGCATCTTTAAAATATCTACCCTACAGTATTGTAAGGATTCAAAAGGATCATTTCATATAAAACATTTAGAATGTTTTTGGAAATGTTTTAAGAGCTCAAAACTGTCTAAAATCATAAGTGCTATAAATGCTATAAATGAATCTAATAAAAGCACAAATCTTAGTTTATGAATTCAGAATTAGAATAAACAATGATATGTTCTGAATAACACAGTAGATTTTATATATTACTAATTAGACAAACTTTTTTAAAACCCATAGATCTTTTAAACATAAATACATATAGCTAGCCAAATGGATTCATACAGATATTCATTCTTGGAATCTACAATTATACTTTAATCTACAGTGTAAGAGGATGCAGACACAATTAAGTCATAAATGTTAAAATAGATTACCCTGGACTATTGAGATGTTCATTCTAGTTAAAGGAACTTTAAAAACCAAAGAAATATCTGATTGATCTTAGTGAGAGATGTTACAGAAGAGTCAGAAATCGGCAGAACTTAGAATTAAACCACGAGGAGAACTTTACAGTTCCAAGACTAGTTAGGTGATGAGAAAGGCAAATAAGAAGACTAACAGTCAATAAAGTAATGGGGACCTGAACTCAATCTAACAATCACCAAGAATTAAGTGCTACAAAAGAATCTAAATGAACATGAATGCATGTTCATCATAAAGGTCCTTAATAAGAACCCAGGCTGACCAATACCTTGATTTGGGCACCATGACTCCCTATGTAAAATCTAGATATGTTGAGATTTTACCCCATGAGAATTATGAAATATTAAGTTGATGTTTTAAGCTTCTAAACTTATAACAATTTTTATACTGTATTGAAATCTAACACAGTAATGTGTATTTTATCAATTGAAATAGATCATGAGGCAAATCTCAATGAGTTCCTCAGAGTATAAACATTATAAATCAGTTTCTAAACCACAGAGCAACAAAACTGGCAATAAATGTAAATGAAGATGCAAAAATATCTCTTGATTAAAATATTAATAATAAAGTTAATTTCTTAAATAAAAACACTCAAATTCAAAAGTGAAACCTCATTTATGGAATATTGGAGGCAGGGGTCTTAACAGGAATAAAAATATTACATGGTAAATTACTTGGGAAAAATTAACAGTAGAAGACTAAAATCCCCAGATTTCCCTAGGAGAAAAGAAAATTCAATGTTATAAAGAGATAAAGGGAAACTAGAATAGGATCATTAAATAGGCAGACCATGGGAGAGCTGGATAAATGAGAGAATCTGGGAAAAGCTAGAAGGAAACATACTACTCTAGAAGCTTCCTAAAATACATAAATGCATGAAAGTTATTGAAATGGAGTTACCATAAAATGGAAAAGACAATGCTACAGCTAGACACCAAACACTATCAATCAAAACCTTCAGTATGAGAAAGGAGCTACATCTTGTTTGTGGGAGACCATTTCCCACATTTTTTATGACAGGGAACTCTTGAGGAGAGAGGTATAAGAGATATTAGATAGAAGGACAGAGGGGAGAGAAACAGAAACACAGGATAGCCTGGGGGGGGGCCTGGATCATTATCCACTGGCCCCTTCTGTCTCTTCTAAAGGACTATTTGTAGGAATGCCAAGCGGTAGAGCAAAGACCTCCCCTAGCTCAGCCAAGTGTAGACCCTTCCAATCACCTAGTAACCATGCACATGGTCAAGCAATCCTCTAATGCAGCCCTGCTGGGTAAAGCAAGCTCAGATCTCACTAAGAAACTTTTGTGGACCTCCAAACTTGTTGGTTAAAGTAGTCCCATAGACCCTTCCCCAAAACTTTGTATTATTTCCAATGCTATTGGCTACCCTCCACATCTTGACAATAAAGCATGATTGCTGAAGACACCACTTACTGTCATCAAACATGGAGAAATTGAACTGGTGCCCAACTAGAAGCTGCATTCCTACTGACTAGCATTCATGCTGCTGGGAAGTAATTAATTGGCTTCTGAAGAAGAAAAGTAATGACCAGTTTCACCCAGCTGCAAACTTTGTAACCTATAACAAGGACAGACCTGACTGCATTATATACTGGTTTAACAGTGACACAGATGTTATGGCAACAACCAAGCACTTTTTTTTTAATTGTAATTAAGGCTCACTCCATGAGATGGAACCAAGAAATGACAGTGATAAAATGTCCAGGAAACTGAGACAAGATAGGTTATGAGACTAAGGAAAAACCTAATACTATTATTCTGCTAAAGCAACATAACAAGAAAATAACTACTGATGACATAACACTATGCCCATGGATCGGTGCATTGCTCAGTCCTCATCAGAGAAGTTTCTTCTTGCAATAGATAGTAATTAACACAGAGACAAACAACTGGACAACATGCAGACAATGAGATACCTTGGAGCTCTCAGCCCTAAATTGGATGTCTTTATCAAAACCCTCCCCTCAAAATGCAGCCATCTATGTGGAAGAGGAGGTGGATGACTTCAAGGAACAGTGTCTTCCAGACACAAGACTGATGCACAGAGACTGTGACAGCATGCACAAGACTTTTACAAATGCAAGCCAGGCAAAATACCAGCATGGGGAAAGGGAAGTGGGTACAAATTCTCACCCCATAACCCAGAAGCTACTTCAAGTGATAGCTATTGAGAGAAGAAAAATTAGTTTTCTCCAAAGGAGAGACACCGAATAAATCATGTAAACTCTCATGCTTAAGAGTAACTGGACGGCACAAAATGGACTCCATACTTCGTGTTTTTCATTTTATTTTCTCTTTTCTTAGAGTTTTTGTTTTGTTTTGTTTTGTTTTTAAAGAAAAACATAGGAATATGGAGCTAAATAGGTAGGGAGGTAGGGGATATCTGAGAGGACACTGAGGAGGGAAAATAATGTGATCAAAATATAGTCTATGAAAATTTAAACAATAAGTAAGAAAATGGAAAAAAAATCAAACAGTAAGTATAAGCTAAAGCTCACGAGGTCTCAACCCATATAAAGAACTAGTGGCAAATTAGTAAAGCTTGAAGAAGGAGAGGTGGTGGCCCTCCCCAGAGAAGAGCACACCAATTAGCTTTCCAGTTCCAAATGGTCAGCTCTGAAAACATACCTACAAGTAACATTATACGGACTGAGTAGGTCATATGTGGGAATGTGTGTGTGTGTGTGTGTGTGTGTGTGTGTGTGTGTGTGTGTGTATGCATGCAGTAGCAATTAATAAAAAAGAGGCCATAAATTTGAAGAAGAGTGGGGAAGATTTAGAGGAAGAAAAGAGAAGGGAGAGATGTAATTATATTATAATAAAAAAAGAGTGTCAAAATATGTTGATAAATGAAGGCAGAAACTCAACAGTAAGTATGGATAAGTTGATTTTAAAATAGATTTATTTATTTTATTTTGTGTGTATGAGTGGTTTGCTCACATGTATTTTTGTGCACTGCATGCATGCCTGGTGCCTGAGGATGTCAGATGCCCAGGAACTGGAGTTATGTGTGGTTGTGAGCCACCATGTGGTGTTACAAACTGAACAAGGGTTCTCTGCAAGAGCAAAAAGTGGTCTTAAATGCTTAGAAATCCCTCTAGTCCAAGTTCTTTAATATTTTAATAAGTTAAAGGAAAGATAGAACATAAGTTTTCATCATGAATAAATTAGGAAGGCTAAAGAAACCCAATATACATTCAAAGTGAAAAACTACACAAATAAAAGTTTTGAGAGGATTCACCAGACATCATTTTACTAAAGAATTTGAAAAGATGGGTGAAATAAATATTTTCTAGTCAGATGTTGATTTCTTGAGATTATTTAATAAGGGATAAATCTAAGGGAAACACTAGCCACAAGGATAATTTTTTTACAAATGCTGAATCTACATATTTATTTATTCACTTATTTATTTATATTTATTTATTTATTCTTCTCTCATACAAGACACCCCAACCACAATTTTCCCTCCCTTCTCTCCTCCTAGTCCCCCACCTCCTCCCCTCTCCCACAGATCCACTGCTCCTTCAGAAAAGAGCAGTCTTCCCAGTTATATCAACGAAACACAGTATAACAAGAGGCAATATTAGAAAAATTCTTTCCTACTTTCAATTAGAAAATAGTTCTAATGGTATTTATATAATATCAGTGTGGTGTTATTGTGTTCCCCAAAATATTGTGTACTTTAATAAACTTATCTGGGGTCAGAGACGAAACAGCCACAATATTAAACAGAGGTTAGGCAGTGGTAGCACACGCCCTTAATCCTAGCATTCCAGAGACAGAAATACCTCTGGATCTCTGTGAGTTCAAGGCCACATTGGAAATGGCCAGGCGTGGTGACACACGCCTTTAATCCCAGGGAGTGGTGGTAGAAAGGAGAAAGGTATATAAGGCGTGAGGACCAGAAACTCGAGGCATTTGTCCTGGAGAGGCATTTGCCCTGGAGAGGCATTTGCCCTGGAGAAGCATTCAGGCTTCTAGCATCAGTTCAGCTGAGACCCATTTTAGATGAAGACTCAGAGGCCTCCAGTCTGAGGAAACAAGACCAGCTGAGGATCCGGCGAGGTGAGATAGTTGTGGCTCGTTCGGTCTCTCTGATCTTCCAGTGTTCACCCCAATACATGGCTCAGATTTGGTTTTATTAATAAGAACTTTTAAGATTCATGCTACATATCAGATCTCACAGTAAGCTACTGACAAAGCTGTCAATTATTAAAAAATACAGTGAATTTTTTACCTTAAATACATATGTTTCAGAAGTCTATTATTAATAAATATACAGAAGTAAAAGAAATGAAAATTGAATGCAAACAAACTGTTTAGTTCTAGGATTGCAAGAGAGTCTAGTATTAATGAAACTAATGACATTTGTAGTAATAACAGCAAGTCCATAAATATCCAAAAGTAAAATATAAAGCATGCTATCATAGTGACAGATGCTAATAAATGATAAATGTCAGTATTTTTTACTAATCAAAATAAGACAATTATAAATTGTTTCATTAGAGTAGTTGTCAAAATTATATTGTTATTTAAACACTATAACCATCTCTATTCTAAGTAGAAACAAGATAATCTGACCATAAATCAGAGATATTACCTAAATTATTATTATTTAACATTTTGGTGGAATTTGTACTTACATCACTAACAAAAGATAATAAAATTGTGTGTGTGTGTGTGTGTGTGTGTGTGTGTGTGTGTGTGACAAAATTGTATTTGCTGGTGGTATATAACTAGAGACATCAAGAAGAGTTACTTAAGAACATAAAGAAAAAGCATAAGGAATTTAGTACTATCAGTAACATAGAAGGTATTCACTGAGTTCTATCAGCACAAGATTTGAATGATGAAGCTTTCCTAAATAGTATTTTGATTCTATTTGGAGAGATGACCTTTAAAAAGGAAATTAAGGCAAAATGAGTTCTTTCAAAGGGCCCTGATGGAATTAGTTTCCTTAGAAGACAAGCCACCCAAGACCTCACTCCTGTCTGTGCACACATAAAGAAGATTAGACAGTTGCAAAATCACAAAAGTAGCTTCAGAATGAAATCTACCTTGTCAGCTCCTGGATCTTGAATTTTCCAGGTCTTAGAACTGTGATATGTGATTTTCTGTTAAGTCACGGAGGCTATAGTGTTTGTTTTGTAGCTTGATCTAGCAAATGTAAATTGTAGTAAACAAAACTGGTAAGAATCTCATGCAATATGTACAAGTTTGTTTTATTTGCCTTCTTTATGTACATTTATAAATACCTTTATCTGAAATGTTTTATCATAACTTTCCCCCTCCTCTTATATATTTTTTGTTTGTTTTTATTTTTTGCTTTTTTGTAGCCCTGACTGGAACTCACTATGCAGACCTCTTGAATTCACAGAGATCTGCGTGCCCCTGCCTCCCAGGTGCTGGGATTAAAGGAGTGAACTACCATGTCTGACAACACATTTTAAAATGATTGTGTAGGTTGGACAAATGCTTAAAAAACATCTAGGTATAACTCAGGAAAGGGGCAGATTAGACTTTCTTAAAGGGGTCTTTGTATTATTACCTTATAAAAATAAAGTTTGTGTCACCCACAGAGATTAAAAAGCAAAGCTTATCAAGAACCATATCCAAATTATTGCTTTATGGACTGTTACATACTAGGAAAGGACTTACTTTACAAATTGTGTTTTGTAAAGTATTTTCACTGAAAATGGCTTTAAAATAAAGTGATAATGCTATCTACAAAAGAAAAGAGACATTTATTAAAATCAGATTATAAAATATAACCAATTTGAAAACAAAACAAAAAAAATAAATGGATTATATGCATGTACACACAAGGTCACCTTACATTCATAATAGAAACAAAACATTTAGAAACAAAATCATGAACAAATAATTATAATGTGTAAGAAATAACCTATTAAAATTAGCTGAGTTAGAAATGTAAAAAGATTTAAATAAATGCAGATATTTACCCTTTTCACATTGAACATTATGTCAATTGTTTTAAATCAATCAATACAGAAATATAATTTAAATCAAAATTCTAGTGCAGTATCTTCTTAACTTGAAAAATGATTTAATGATGATGTGAAAGCTGACAATTACATCAGACAGATGTAAACTTCAGCAAAACAGAAAGAAGAACAGAATTTATCCAATTTTGAAGCTTATGATAGTGTTAAACAGAAATTAAAACTGCATTCTTGGTCAAGAAATAAAAATAATAGAAACTTCATATATGATACCATGCTTATGGAGAAAATTCCATACCCACTGAGAAATATCATCATAACACACAATGATTAAGCCTGGAAGTTGGAGTCAGACATTCTGTGTTAAAACCCTTACATCTATCATTTGTCAGCTATTCGAGTTTCATCAAGTTTTTCAACTTCCCTGACTAATACATTCATCATCTGTATAAAGAATAACAATGCTTCTGTTACAGTGGCACAATGTATGCTTTTAAAAGTGGGAGTTTCACATGCCTATTTTATTTCCTATATCTAAATAAATTGCATTTGATTTTAAATCTTAGGTACGTATAAGTAAAATAAATAAAAATAATTAGAAATAAAATATAAATGAATAGAAATACTTTTGAAGAAGAAACTTAAGGTGTTTACAAATTTAGTAAAGAAATTGCACATCTTAAAGCAAAAAAGATCCATTTTTTGTTTAAAATGAAGTTTTGTTCAAGAAAAATGTAATGACTGCAATTAAAGATGAATGATAGCCATACCAGAGAAAGGATATGTAACATTATGTGCTGATATGATGATTTTATAACTGAGTATCCAAAACCATAGAATAAGGGGGGAAACCCCATGCTTTTAAATGAAAGGATGTTCATGATTGAAGACTGGCAAGATAATTTTAGTTGGTGATGATGTAGGAGGTGATGAACCAAAAGTTCTGTTTAGGGCTAATTTAGAATATCATATGCCTATTAGATGTGCAAGGAAGTTGTCGGCCAGGCTTTAATTAGCCTGAGTTTCTGTCTGAGATTATTTTTGCTTTTCCATTCCTTTCAACCTCAGGGAACCTCTTCATGACATTGGCACCCTAAGTCAATTTCCCTCTCTCTGCATTATTTCTTCCTTCCAATTATTCTTCCTAACATCATTAAATGTTTGTCTGCGCAAGTCAGGTAAGAAATATTGAGAAGATTCCAACCTTTACTGAGGCCTTCGCATCTGGGCTTGATTCTAAATGTCTTACTCTAGGCCTTGGAAGATTGTTAAGGTGAAGGATGCCTTATTCTCTGCCATCGTGAAATTAGAGTATTCAGAAGATTCAGCACTGTATAATAAATACTGTTGCAGAATGCTATCTTTTGAGCATAAGAGTCATTGCCGCCTTCATCAGAGACAGCTGTGAGCACTTGCATGAACACTCAAGATGAAGCTTGTTAACATTCTCTAGTAGATAAAAGGGGTGGAGATTGTCAGAAGACCCTAGCCCAAGAGTACAGCCACTTCTTCCTACACCTCTCTGCCAGTTCTATGTAATTTTGCCCCATCTGTGTGTAGTATTAGTAGATGATGCACTATATAGAGTGTGAAAGATTCAATGTAAAGGAGACTCCATCTATCTAGGGAATCTGTCATCAGTGCTGAGGTAAGATATTTCTGAGGTATATTTACTTTAGAGTCACTCATGCTTTTGTAAGTAAACCCTAATCCATACTCTGAAAAGTCCAATAAACTGGTTTGTCAAGTTGAACTTTGGTGGAATCATACTTGCATCTGTTGTAGTTCTCCTACCTCAAATGAATGCATATTTACTCATATGTCCTCAGAGAGGGCACAGGCATCACTTGGAGCCTGAACAGGAACACTGCAGAAACAAAGACGAACTTGGGAGGAAATTTGTATGGTCCTTACTGTGGGCAGTAAGGCATGTGACTATGATTGAACAGTTTGAGGATGGAGCATCTTCATAGGGAATCCCAACATGCTGCTCCTTCCCCATGTGGTGTTTGATGGTATCACTTCATGCTATGTGATGTTTGCATGAACCTTGCTGTGGGTAGCAAGATGTGTAACTAAAGCCAAGCCACCAGGAGGTACAGTGTCCATTTGGAGAATCTCAGGATAGCTATCTTCTTCTTTGTGGTACAGAATAGTGTCCTAGTTTGTTTAGTGAAATTGGCTGTGTGAGTATGGAGGTGCCCTAAAATTGTTGAAGGAATAGAAAAAATACATCAGAATAGCACAAATAGCAAGACAGTTCAGTTTGTCTGCCTGCTGCTATGCAACTGAGACTGAGAAGGCGACTTGGGGAAATTGCTCGTATAAAGGAGGAATTACAGTAGGAAAGGGATATGTGGCCTTTCACTAGCCTCTTACTTATAGAATAAATCAGATTAAAAAGATGATGTGCTACAGATATTGGTTTGCTGTTTCTTATGGCTGGGGCAGAAAGAGAAAGAGC
This sequence comes from Peromyscus aztecus, assembly GCA_902168405.1. Lineage (NCBI taxonomy): Eukaryota > Metazoa > Chordata > Mammalia > Rodentia > Cricetidae > Peromyscus > Peromyscus aztecus. The sequence continues at coordinate 41,526 of CABHPQ010132742.1, read as the reverse complement.
ACAAATCATAACTGTGTTAAATAGGCCCTGATGGGATCAAAAAAACTTTGAATCTGTGGGTAGAGTCAGACAATGAGGAAGAAGAGAGCAGGGTAAAGATGATGGAAGCTATTCCTCAGATCTGGCCCTAATACTGAAGAAGGCAAATGAGTGATTCAGTATGCAGACAGGGGCTTAATAATGGCCCAGTATAAGAAGTTACTCAGCAGCTGAACTTTTTGAATAAGGAAAAAAAATGTAAATAAGGAATGAATGCCTGTTTATAGCCTGACTCACCAGCTTGTGGGCCATGGAGGAAGATGGGTTCAGTTTGAATGCTGTGGAATATGAATAATATAACTACATATCCTCCCTTATGGTGAGGCTGCATAACATGCCTAGGATAGAAATCAATCTCTGATGGACTGGTTTACAAAAGCCATTAAGAACACTTGGCTATCATCACTGGCTGATGTCCTAACAAATATCAAAGACTGGGAGAAAATAGAAGAGGGACACACAGTACTGAGGAGCTGAAATGTGAAAGGTGCAGTATGGGGATCTTATGTCACTTCAGGAAAAGTTCATGCAAAAATTGACAATTCAAATTCTTGTAAGTCTTATTCATGGAGCAAAAGAGATCACCATCTATGCTATATGTTTTGGGTAAGGTCTGAGCATGTCTAACAGGGACAACTTAATGCCAAATACACTGGCTAAAATCTGTCTCTGAATTAACTAAGAATACAGTTGTTCTTAGAGCCCAGGGAAGACAACTGCTATGTTACCATGAGGTAGAGGGTTTCTATCATTCCTAAATTATGAGAATTTTCAGATACAAATGAAGAAAGCTCTTGATGATAACACAAAAAAGCCATTTGGTTGGATTTTGACATCTGATTATGAGTTCTACATTCCCTAAGTATGCAGTGTTGGCTTTTAGGCACATTTTCTATAAGTACATGCTACTAGTCATTGACCCTGTGTTTATGGAAGCATTGAAATAGAGCCAAAGCAACTGAAACATGGAATCTGTTGTATGGAATTATTCCTTGATTTAAAGGGTTGATATGTCTGTGTTTGGCTAATGTCTTCATTAATGAAAAAAATTAAAGGACAAGTTAATTATATTTGACGTGATGATAAAGGAGAAAGCATTTTGAACATTATTGAGATTCCAAAGAGTTACCTCTCTGGAGAGGTTAAGGATATAACTAGACAAGAACACCAGATTTAACCTATCAAGTAGAAGCAATCATGCAGGGAAAATTATCAAAAATAAGATATTTTAGTCTAAGAAGAGTACCGACTGGAAATCAGCCATGCTGCGAGCATTTGGCAGTCACTAGAATAGAATTAGTCTAAATAAAATTCTCACGCAAGGAATGAAAAGATTCACACTGAATTTCTAACTTCTGCCTAAAAAATAACATTTTTCCTTGACATGTTGTTCTAAGTGTCAGTAGCCCACAGACAAAGAGACTACAGGCTGTAGTGATAGACTCTATTCACAAAGACTTCCATTTCAGTTATTATAAGAATCAGAAATCTCTATAGCATGGATGAAATTAGTTACATAAAGACAATTAAGGAGCATAACTTCATCTTACAGAATACTTTGGGAAAGGATTTGATAAATAAAAATAAATATTGTGATAAAATAATCTGCATTGTTAAGACAATGTCTCTGTCTAGGTCCACTTGCTTCAGCACAATCTGTGTGCTCTTTAGAATGTAAATTTCTGGACTGTAGTCCAGACCTACCAGAAGAAAGTCACTGGGTACATTTACTTGGACTCTGCATTTTTTTAAAACACATTTTCTTATTGTCTCTATGTGTGCATGTTATTTGCTGTAGCACAGCCATAGCACACATGTGGACATCAGAGGGCAATGTGGAGGAATCAGTCCTCTCCTTCCACCATGTGGGTACCATGGATTGAACTCAGGTCATCAGGCTTGACTGCAAGCACTTCTACCTGCTGAGCTTGGAAGTTATTGATTCATGTTATCAGGACATCACTTCAAACATGATTGTTCAAAAATGTACAAAAGTAAAACTATTATACTATGGAAGTGTTGTAATAATATTGTATGCAAGGACACAATATCAGTGAATATCTAATCCTATATACAATGGTATAGGGTCATCTGAGTTACTGATGTTACTGTACAATCTAACACATTGGCTGTGTACAACTCCACAGTATTTCATTTACATATCATTGTGTGAATGATACTCTAAAGTAATGCAGTGAAGTCCTTAATAAGTATGTATGCATGTTCCCAGTTTCATTATTATATTGTAGCAAAAGGTAGTTCATTCATTTCTGTTATGACCCAAATAAAAAGCTGTGTGTTTTTATTTGTCTGCAATCGCCAAACCTTATATTTTTAATATCCAATGTGCATTGATGCTGAGATAAAATCAACACAAATAAACATTTACTGTTAAAATACAGTTAGATCTTCATTTAGAACCCAGTTCCCTGTCATTTTGACTTCTATGAAGTGTAGTTTTCTAACATACAGAATTGATGAGCATACTCTGGACCAGGAAAGACTCCACTAAAGTATATTGGTCTAATCATCATGTAACTGTCAACCAGCTTCGGTTTTGTGGTGATTGCAGATGCCTTATGGTCATAATACCTATTTTCTGCTGTAAAGGAAAGCCAGTATTTAAATAAATAAAAAAGTCAACTACAGCTTGATGAGCCATAGATTCCATTTAGAATATTTTCCCTCACATTTATTTTTTTGCACCTGCAACCAGATTGTAACCTTGAGAAGAATCTTATTTACAAAATTAGAGGCCACAGTGGAAATTTTCCTTCTGAGAGTAGGTCATCAAAAAGAGCATGCTGAGTCCAGATGCAGAAGAAATTAGAACCTTTGTTTGTTCTCTCTTTGAGGACAATTGTGCCCTCTGTGAAAATTACATACTCTCTCCTTGTACTGTTGGGGGTGGAATGGGGAGAAATCCATTAAGAACACAAAGAAGGAAGATATGGGAGCTCAAAATAAGGAAGAAGAGTTAGAAAAACAACTGATTTGAAAAACTGCCGAGTCATTAGGACCATTGTGTAAGTGGAGAACATGTTACCTGAGCTCAGAGAACAGATGGAACATGCTGAAACAGTGACTAGTGGGTGATGGTTTCTCCCACAGGTTCCTTTCTCCTTCATATTCTCTTGACCCTGATGCCCTTTCTATACTTTTGCTCATTTTCCCTTCCTTTTTAAAACTATACATATTTTACAGGTTGTCTTTTTAGCTTCCCCACCTGGTATCTCATATACCTCTTAATCCTTAGCTAAAATATATTTCTTCTAAATTTCTTCCCACCATTTTAAATTCATACTCTTAAAAGTCAACAGTGCCATATAAAAACTTTCCTTACAAGTCCAAATAGTGTTCTCAATCTGTTTCTGCACTTATAAATACCTGGTGACATTTTTTCCTAAATATAATAATATTGTAATGGACTGGATATTCAGCTGCTATAGTAGCAGGGAGAGGATTACTAGGCTAGAAATAAATTCACCCTTTAGACCAAAATAAAATGACTGGCTTATTAAGTACATGGCAGTAAGTAGAAGATAGTCTGCAGTGCAAGACCATGTGCTTGCCATGGGTGGATAGTCTCCCATTTGAGGAAAATCCTTTAACTGGTAGGGTGAATTTCTTTCTGTACAGCTTCATGACATGTAATCCATGCCATGCACAGGAAGACAGTCCTGATTAGCCAGTGCCAAATTCTGGAAGGGCAGTGTGATGCATTGTACACAGAATTTCTAGTTAGGCAATATCTCCTAAAGCAATTAGGGCTCATGAAATAAGGACAGTCCTGGTCACAGGGTTAGGTTACAAGGTCCTAAAGTTACAAGTCTATGGTATCAGGTTATAGCATTTTGATGCTTGGGATTCCTGGATGGTGATTGTGAAAATTCTTAATTGGGGATCATCACAGTTTTCTGGTTTCTAATTTATTGCTGTTAATAATTTCCTGCAGAAAGACTAAATTCTCCAACATTCTTTGCAGACCATGGAAGTCTTTTCTGCCCCTACAAGAGATCACATTCCACCTTCCTCTGTACACATTTTGACCGTCAGCACAAAGATGTCCCCTCACCACCATGAATGAACATGATTCCACCTAAGATCATGTCAAGCCTCTCTTCCTTTCTGTCTTCTGTCTCTTTATAGTTGCCTTTTAAAATAAACTAACAGCCACCATTTCGCTACAAATTCAACATATCTTTTCCACCTAGTGGGTTGCCTTGTCCAGTCTCTAAAGGAGGCCTTTTCCCTTGTCCTGTACATTGTTTTGTCCTGTTTGGCTGTCTTTTTTTGGAGGCTTGCTCTTTTCTGAAAAGGAAATGGATGGGGAGTGAATCTGAGGGAGAGGAGAGGCAGGAGGTAGCTGAGAGGAGTGGAAACCGCTATTAGGATGTATTATTGTAGGAGACAAGAATCTATTTTCCATTAAAATTTAAAAAACAGAAATTAAAAATAATTAAATCTCCTATTTATAAGCCTAATCTAGGTTCTTCACTTTCTCTGTTTCTTAATGAATTCACCTTTTCCTCATTTGCCAATATTACCATCTTTAAGCATAAATAATCAAAACTAAAGAGGTTTTAGTGCTCTGATTTATATATTCATGATAATAGCTATAAAAACCCATACAGCTTTTAATGTAGAATGCACTGACTTTCATTTAGCATGTGCATCAGTTTGTTGACAAAATGATAGTTCTTTTTATTGAAAATTGATTTTTTTCATAAAATCTATTCTGATTATGTATTCTCTCCCAACTCCTATCAGATCTTCCCTACTTCCCCACCCCCAAACCACACACTTTCTTTCTCTCTGTCATTAGAATACAAACAGGCATCTAAAAATATCATAAAATAAGTTAAAAGAAAATAAACCAGGAAAGGACAGAACCACAAACAGAAAAGAGAGCTCCCCCCCCCAAAATCACAAGAAACACTAAGACATACACATCAACACACAGAGAAAACCCATAATAACAAAATTGTAAACCATAATATATAAGCAAAATACCTGTAAGGCAAAAAAAAGCATTGTGAGATAGAAACTCTCCAAAATTACTATCAATTTCATTTTTGCCATCCACTGCTGGCCATGGGGTTCATCCTTCAATGTGGTTTGTATACCCAGTGAGATTCTGTTGAAGAAAACAATTGTAGAGCCAGTGGTGATGGAAGACACCAAGGAAACAAGGCTTTCTAGAAACATCAGAACTGATTCACATATCAATTGACAGAGTAGCATGGACAGGGCCTGTACAGGACTAAGTCAGATATATGATCCTTGGAGTTGTTCAATGTGACAACTCTACCTGCATTGTTACTAGTTATATGCAGAGAAGCTGCTTTCTCTTTCTGCTTTTTGTAATAATTTTGTTCATCTGTGTTAGGGAAATTGGTTTGATTTGTCAACACATCTCTATAATGTAACATGCAACATATAGTTTGCTTTTTTGGACCACCATGCCATTAGTGTCTGATGCTTAAATACAACTGATAATGATTTTGAATGTAATCTTTTTTTTTTTCAACATTGAAACTGTACAAAGGACAATTTGGCCAGAATGACAAAATTGAAAAAAAATTCAAGGGTACCTAAAATAGTTAGTTCATAGTATTCTGGTTTGCACCCTGTTCATCTGAAAGTCTATGTGGGAATATGAAGCCTTGGTAGCTCACAATACTTTTCTCATAATGTTAATTTAAATTTTAGTAAGAGCTACTTTATATTTATACATTTAAGCAAGTATATCAAATATGGACTCATTCTTTCTTTCATACACAATACACACACACACACACACACACACACACACACTTTATTGTTTATTGGTAATGGTTTCTGAAAGTGTCTAAGAATAGATTTTTGAAAAGAAACTTTGTTTTTTTGTAATTTCAATTAAGAAACTTGTTGACTGAAAGGGATGAATCATAAGCAACATTTTACATTCTTTTGATATTGAATACTTTAGTCTTTGTCTATATGATAATTTTGAAATTTATTTTCAGATAAGAGGGATCCTGACACTGACTGGTTTTCATGAGAATATACATTATACATTATCTGTGCATTGAATATGGTGCTTTTGCAATTAGGGAAGACATCTAGATATTTTCTAAAAATAAGGCATTTATTATTCATTAAGTTGCATCTAATGAAATTTCCAATGTATAGAGACTAGGCAATAAGAACAATTCAGTAGGTTTGTTGAGTAGTCGCTCTGGTTCTCTCAATGCTAGGAGGTTCACAGCAGTGGGTCATGGATTTTACTACAGTGCCTTTTTTGTTTCATTACCAATGTAATGAGCTACAAAATATACTTAGGAGCTCTGACTGCAATGGCGTCTTTGTCTCAACTGGTTTGAAAACTCTTGTTCTTATTATTGTAAAATGTGAATGTGAGGCAGGGAAGAGGTAGGAACAGTGGCATTGACTGCCTCATGTGAACCGCCTCATTGACAGATCGTTTTTGATTGCCTTGTGTTTTTGCAAAGTGTTGCTGATCAATACTGCCTAAGAGCACAGAGTCATAGCAATCACTCTGCTCTGAGGCATATAATTGGAACATGTAATTCTCTGGGCTGCTTAATATAAACGACAACCAATACCATCATATTTTGTTTAAAGTTTATTAAGTGGGATGAAAATCACAAGTATCTAAGATCTTTGCTGCTTCAATGACTATGCTGAGTACTTTTTTTTTTCTCTTCAGCCTCCTTCCATAATTCCCCAAAGGCAGCTTTATTGTATTATCAAATTCTGGCTAGCTTGCTTCATTGGAGTTTATGATTTTGAAGCAATAGCAATTTGAGGTAAATTTGATGGTATGGAAAACTGTAGCAAGAACTCTTCCTTTTATTTCTCTGTAACAAAACAAGGCAGGGTTATTATTTTCAATGCCAAGAAACTTTATTCAAAGTAAGCCTCTGTTGTTTTAGTTCATAGCATTACCAAAAGGAGAATGTTTAATGACAGAAGCTAGATTTCTGCATGTTTTATAAGGTGGCACTCACAGAGTAGCAACAGTACAGTAAATGCTAATGATATTCAGAAACTTTCCTTGCAAGCAAGGTGGCCTGAGGCACAAGCATAGCTGAGGAGTCTAGATTCAAATCTAGACTCATTTAAGTCAGACATTTCAAGATTTAAAATATCCCTAAGAACTAAGCAAGTAACATAGGTCCATAAAGTGATTAGGAATGGGATGTTAATTATGGTGAGCGTATTCTATTTTAAATGAATTCCCATGAGCATGTGACTCTGTTTTCAATGGATGGTTTTTTTTTTTTCTTTTTTAAACAATTTATTTTTGAGACACAGTCTCACTCTATAACTCAGGCTGGCCTCAAAGTCATGCAATTTTCTTATTTCATCCTTCCATGGAATTACAAGTATGAGCCACTACGCCTGGCTAAGAGTCAGTTCCTATATATGGACTTCTAATGCCAATACCAGGTACAGGCTAATACATTAAGAGAATTTCATTACTGAGAACAGTGAGAAGAATTAACAAACAGAAACTTTAAAAAAATTCAGGTATATAATCTCATCACTATGTCTCATATAATGGATGGTTTTTACCCCATACCTACACTCATATGGCAATGTTTCTCAACCTGTGAGTCTTGAGCCCTTTGAGGGTAAAATGACCCTTTCACAGGGTTTGCCTAAGAGCACTGGAAGAAACTGATATTTACATATGATTCATAACAGTAGCAAAAACACACTTATGAAGTAGCAAAGAACATAATTTTGTGTTTGGGGGTCACCACAACATGAGGAACTGTATTAAAGGGTTGCAGCATTAGGAAGGTTGAGAATCACAGTCATATGGCATCTTGTTAGAATATGGTAAAAAATACTAAGCTTGTGAAATATTAAAACACACTGAATTCCCCCAAGAAATTCTATGGTCAACGAAGCTGTTTAACCATGAATTTCCTAAATTGGCATAAGGACTGTACTCTCTATCATTCCCCTACTCCTTTCTCAAATGTGCACCCAAACATGTGTTGTAACAGGAACACAGCATTAATTAGCTTCTGATGGAGTTTTAGTCATCTGTGGGAAGCAGTTTAGCAAGTGCTATTTTTAGGAAAACATACTGAAAACACTCATACAAAGCCAGGGAACTAATCACCTAATAGAGTGCACCTCTTAGATGCTATGTACTAGGCTCTTGATCTCTGACTATACATATTCCAAAATACTAAATATTTGGGTGGCAATCCTTATATATCTCAAAGTCTATTCAAAATAAAGGATTTCAAGTTTAATTAGTCCCCAGACAAGATGACACTTTTTGACTTTGAAATATTTTTCATCAGCTGAAGTGATGTACTCCACTGATTAGGAAATGGGCTACACTGTTATAAAAATGCTCTTATCCAAATACAAGAGAAGTAATTTTATGTTCCGCAGAATATTCCAAACCAGTCTAGGGGAAACAACTTTGTTCTTAAGGGGAACTGAAGGGCTACTCACTGAACCATTCACATTGCATTGTACAGGAACTAGTAAGGTGACATATTATAGGGCAAAGAAATTATAGAATATGGCTTTTAGCTGAGTAGCATCATTCCAACTAAAATTGAAAAAAAATGGAGCAGTGGGTATTAGAGGCCATTTAGCAATCTCTGCCATGCCTAATAAATATTTGTGAGTATTGTTAAATAAAATTAAATGTAGGAAAGAAAACCAGTTGAAATTCAATGAATGCCTATAACAAATAGAAAGAGTGTGGTCATTTGATAAGTACAATAATAGTGATAGTGGAAATACATTAACTAAATAGGCAAAGCAGCATTATTTATCTTTCTTTTTTGTACTGATAGATACTTGATCTGGAAAATTTGCTAGAAAATCTTTGTATTTATTCAATACAAATACATCAAGGGATTTTGTCATGTTAGGTATGGCACAGGCATTAGAGATGCCATATGTAAAGCCTGAATATGTTTCCTAGGGAATATCATAACATTGAAGATATGAAGTATTGTACAATCCCTAAATTTTAGAATTAGTATTTTTCTTAATTTTAAAAAACTAAAATACAACAGAAAAACTTTGAGGGGAAGAAGGTCCCACTTTTTATATACAATTCTAGTTAAATTACTTTTCAATTTATTTGACAAGTCTCCACAGCAATGGAAATGTTATGAGTAAAAGAATATGTGATTTTTAAAAGAAGATACAATTAAATAAAAATGATGCATGAGAATACCATATTTCAGTATTTTCATGAACCTATTCCACAAGAAGTACATGACTCCACTGGAAACTAAAAAATACTACTTCTACTGTTGTCTTTGTCTTTTCCAGTTTTATACTTGAAAAAGTGGGAACAATAATCCATTCTACCTGTTTTAAACATGTTAGTATATATGAAGATACTTTAGAACACTTTAAGTAATATCTGTGTACTGTTACCAATACTTTTGACTCCAGGCATCCTACCATGATATTTGATATACTCATCCAAGGAAGCACATTGGTTATCATTTCTAAACACACAGAATCTTGTCTCCTTTCACAGTGTCCATTTGGGGAAGGGAAAGCAATGAGAATAGATGAAGTGTTAGCATAGATATGTGGACTATAGTAAGGACTTAAGATATTATGAGTATAGTGATAAGTCTATGCAAGGTCTGAAGGAAGGGAATCATATGACTTATTCTGGTTGCTCTGTAGAGGTTAGATTTTAGGAAGGAAAATCAAAGGCAAAAGATAAATATTTGGGATACCTTTACAGTGGTTTAGCATAAAAATTATCTTGATTTTTTTCTCAAGGGCAGTGGCTATATGCACAGAGTGAATGGAATGCATTTGTGAAATGTTGGAGATGATAGAGTTGAAATAATTAGTTATAAGTGTATAAGCCAAATATGTGCCGTTACAGTAGTTTTGATATATGAAATGAATTTTGTACTAAGTGTTTTTGATGTGTGTATTCTTATATTATATTAAAAAAAATATCACGTTTGTCTGATGTCATGTATCTCATGGATTAGTGGAATATTAAGGCAAATTTGCTGCAAAGACCATACCTTTGAATAAATGAAAAGGGATACTTACTTAACTGATAATATTTCAGGAAAGTATGCTTAGCCAGAATTGGAAATTGGCTCATTTAGCAAGTTTATTTAATTTTTGTGTGTTTGCTTGTTTTATTAATTGTTTTCATTTATTTTACATCCTGACCACAGTTTCCTCTCTGTCCTCTCCACTCTTTCCCTCCCCCCAACCTCCCATCTACCCCCCCTCCACTCCTCCTCCATCTCCATTCAGAAAGGGGCAGGCCTCCCATGGGAGTCATCAAAGCATGGCATATCAAGTTTAGACAGAATCAAACTCCTCTCCCTGGATCAAGGCTGGGCAAGGCATCTCAACATGGGGAATATGTTCCAAAACGCCAGCTCAAGCTCTAGAGACAGGTCCTGATCTCACTGCTAGGACCGTACAAAAAGACTAAGCTACACAACTGTCACACACATGCAGAGGCCCTAGGTTAGTCCCATGTGGGCTCCCTAACTGTTGGTCCAAAGTCCATGTGCTCTAATGACCTCAGGTCAGCTGTCTATGTGGGTTTCTCCATTATGACCTTGATCCCCTGGCTCCTACAATCCCTCCTCCCTTTCTTCAGGAGGACTCTCAGAGCTCGGCCCAGTGCTTGGCTGTGAATCTCTCAATTTGCTTCCACCAGTTACTGGATGAAGACTTCCTGATGACAATTAGGGTAGTCATCAATCTGATTACAGTAGATGGCCAGTTCACACACCCTCTCCGCTATTGCTAGGAGTCTTAGCTGGGGTCGTCCTTGTGGATTCCTGAGAGTTTCCCTGGCACCAGGTTTCTCCCAAACCCCAAAATGCCCCCCATCAAGATATATTTTTCATTGCTCTCACTTTCCTTCCCACCCCCAGCCCACCCAACCTGATCCCTTATGTTCCCATCCTCCTCCCATCCCCAGTTTACCCAGGAGATCTCATCTGTTTCCCCTTCTCAGGAAAATCTATGTATCCTTCTTTCAGCCTTCCTTATTACCTAGCTTCTCTGGGGCTGTGGATTACAGCTTGGTTATTCTTACTTTACAACTAATATCCATTTATAAGTGAGTACATACTGTATTTGTCTTTTGGGGTCTGGGTTACCTTACTTGGGACGATATTTTCTAGTTCCATCCATTTGCCTGCAAATTTCATGATGCCATTGTTTTTTTGTTCTGTTCTGTTTTGTTTTGTTTTTTTACCACTGAGTAATACTCAATTGTGTAAATGTACCACATTTTCTTTACCCAATCTTCAGTTGAGGTTTGTTTCCAGGTTCTGGCTATTATGAATAAAGCTGCAATGAACATAGTTGAACAAGTGTTCTTGTGGTATGATTGAGCATCCATTGGGTATATGCCCAAGATTGGTATAGCTGGTTCTTGAGGTAGATTGAGTCCCAGTTTTCTGAGAAACCGCCATACTGATTTCCAAAGTGACTGTACAAGTTTGCACTCCCACTAACAGTGAAGAAATGTTCTCCTTGCTCCACATCCTCTCCAACATAAGCTGTCATCAGTATTTTTGATCTTAGCCATTCTGACAGGTATAAGATGGTATCTTAGAGTCATTTTGCTTTGCATTTCCCTGATGGCTAAGGATGTTGAACAATTCTTTAAGTATATCTAGGCCATTTGAGATTCTTTTGTTGAGAATTCTCTGTTTAAATCTATACTCCAACTTTAACTGGATTATTTGATATCTTGATGTCTAGCTTCTTGAGTTCTTTATATATTTTGGAGATCAGCCCTCTGTCAGATGTGGGGTTGGTGAAGAATTTTTCCTATTTTGGGGATGCTGTTTTGTCTTATTGACAGTGTCCTTTGCCTTACAGAAGCTTTTCAGTTTCAAGAGGTCTCATTGTCAATCTCAGTGTCTGTGCTACTGGTGTTATGGTAAGTATTTTATTTTAAGACTATAAAACTGTAGAGGATGTAACTCAGTGGTAGTGGGCTGGTATAGCATACATGAGACCTCAAAGCCACCCACCCCCATCACAAAAAAAGAATATCAAACTGTAAGTTTAAATATTTGGCACAGAATACTTTAATTATTAAACAGTCTCCAGTCAAACATACAGGAAAGTTGTGCCTTACACTTGAAAGTGGATTAGCCTACTGAGGTAGCAGGGACACTTTAAAGTTATGTTTAGCTCACATAATGACAGACTTAAGGGAAATATTCAAAAGTTTTCCTTCGGGGCTGGAGAGATGGCTCAGAGGTTAAGAGCACTGACTGCTCTTCCAGAGGTCCTGAGTTCAATTCCCAGCAACCACATGGTGGCTCACAACCATCTGTAATGAGATCTGGTGCCCTCTTCTGGCCTGAGGACATACGTGCTGTATACATAATAAATAAATAAATCTTTAAAAAAAAAAAGTTTTCCTTCAAATATTCTGGATTTTGACATGTCTTTTGGATACTCTAACATGTAGAAATTACAAGAAAGTAATGTAAAACTAGGGTGAGTTCAGGAATGAGATTTTGACAAGTGATAAAAATATAATGCAAGTGATTCTGCATATGTCATGATTTAGATGCCTGCTCTACACCCAAATAGTGATGCCTCTTAGAAAGCTGAGTGTATGTGCTTGAATCTAAGGAGAGAGGACTTAGAAAAATGAATTTGGAGTCTCTTGCATATCCATGACAATTAGAATCATGTGAGTGGACAAGATTTCTCATTATCTGAAAATATAGTGAAAGGGGGAAAACGGACAAAGAAAAAAGATTGTAGTACAGAATCTTGAGAAATATCAGAAGCTTAAAGAAGAGGAAAATTCCTGACATGAAGGGTAGAAAGAACTAAAAGAAGAACATATTTTTAGAAACAGGGATTTGTCAATAAATTTATCAAACGTTTCTTTGTGGGCTTGCTTGGCAACAATTTAGAAATATTCATTAAAT
>CABHPQ010132742.1:8268-28134 GCA_902168405.1 Peromyscus aztecus | reverse complement strand
TTAATATATGAAACTCCTTGGTAGTTTTGGTGAAGGATATTTTGATGAGTAAGTAGGTAAAGAAACCTAATATATTGAGACTGACAATGTTTGCAGAGTGGATATAATGATAGCAACTGTAAATATTTTCTACAAAAGTTTGATTATACCTGAGAAAGAAATATAGGAATGAATTACCTTGTCAAGAGGATTAAGGAATTCTCTTTGTTATGATAGGGAAATTTGAACTTATTTAAATGGTGATAGAAAGGCCTTGGTAGACAGAGCAAGAAAAGAGAAAGTTCATTTTAATAAGTTTTCTGAGCAAATGAGAGTTGATGGGTAACAAATGAAGATACTGGCTTCAGGCAGAAGGAGTACATCCCTCTTTGAAACTGAAACATAGAAGAACTGATATGAATGAGAAGAAATTGCTATAAAAGTGGTACTCAAGAAATAACAGGTATCTATCTCATGCTATCCTTGCTTAATTTTATTTCCTGTGGTGTTGGAGGCATTTTTATCTAGTGAAAGTACATGGTGATGGAGTGGGTTATACATTTGTTGTAGAGTGATAGTCTTGAAGGATAACAGCCATCATCTTCATTAGATAAGCTGTAACTGCTTATAAATGATTTATCAAGAGTAGGCCTGATACTGTTAAGTTCCATCATAGGACAGGAGAGTGTAGCTTATCAGACCCTAGCCTGATACTGAAGTGTCTCTTTCCTGCATTTTCTGGCTAGTTGTATGTAATTCTGTTCTTATTGGCCCCAGGTCTTGGGAGATGTTAGTATATATAGGGAGAGGAAGGCTAATAGAAGGGAAGAATATCTAGGTAGCTATGGTGATGTTGTCATCTATGCTGGTACGAGACTTTTCAGTAGTTCAGTAGCTTTTATCACTCACAGTCCTGTAAATAATCCCTCACCCATTCTTCTCAAGTTACACGAATAACTCAATGTTTCTCTAAATTGGACTTTGTTCTAATCAGACTTCAGTTTCTCATTATAGCCATATAAGAAGAGAATAGATATCTGTTTACATCTCCCTAGGGAAAGAGTTCTGAAAAGAGTATGGGTGAGGAGTAAAAAGGAACTTAGAGTGATCTTATTCTTAGTCCTATGTAAACCATGTTTAGAAAGCAAAACCTTCAAAAATCCAGTAATAGTTGCATATCTTTAATGTCGTCTAAACTTATCCTTTTTCTGTCTTACTCATCTGTAAGCACCTGGATTAGGAGCTACTAACCAGATGGCAGTTTGAAAGCTTTTCCGAAGATTTCTCTTTTCTTCTCAGTGAATTAATTAATGGTGTTCTTAAGTACTAGAAATGAAACAAGTCTGTGAGTTGTTGTCAGTAAGTGCATCCACAGTTCTATACCTTCTGCAGTTCACATGTTACCAATGCCTGCTTGCTTCTCTTTCCCTTGATGCACTTTTTAAAGATAGAACCTAAAATGGTTGATTACTTCTTCATCTAACTTCATTGGATATTTTATGTTCTCAAATATTTTTTTTTTACTTATTTTCTGTAGTGTATAGGGTAGGTGCCATATAGTAATGAAGCCTCAACCATTCTCAACTTCATTTTCGTTTTAATTCCAGCAAATCATTAAGGGATTTGATCAAGTCTTAAGTAACTCTTACTCTTAACTCATTGTAATTGTGTATAAATCTCTCTTTTATTCTTTTCTACAATCCCTAATAGAAAATTATCTCCATAAATTTCTGCTAAATTCCATTTACCATTAATTTAATTTCCTTCTGCCCATATAGCTCCTTCCTATTACGAAATCCATCTAGGTTTTCTAGGAGCATATTCTGAATGATTGTCCTATTCTGATGTCTTTTTCTTCCATGTGTGTCATATGAAAGCTTTTGCTTCTTAATTAGAGTTAGAAAATCTTTTAAGGAATCTTCTGGAACATTTGCCTCAAGTATATTCCACTAATCAGGACTCTGTGGTTTAAAAAAAAAGAACAATAAATATAATTCAAGCTAGTTTAAGAAAAAATAATTGGCTCATGTAATTGGGAAGCCTAAAGGTAGATGATTCGAGTTAGTGCTACAGCTGAAGTATAATTTCAAGACCCCTGTACCAAAAAGTTTGTTATAGCTAAGCCCAAGACTATACTTTTCTAGGCTGTGACTCATAAAGAATTTGTGTGACTCCCACTATGCATATAGCGGTTTAATAGAAGAGTTCTGATTAGTCATGTTGAAGTCACTAGAATCTTTTAGATATAGGATGTCATGATTGGCAGGACCTGTGTCACATGCCTAGTCACACATTCAAGGAAGTATTTGATACTGATTAAACAGCTGACTGAAACCATTCATTCTGTGGATTAACTGGCTCTTCTAAGAATGCTGGCAGTTAAAATGAACTTATGTATTATACATATGAGTCACTTTGTGAAATGTTTTCTATATTCCTGCTCCTGAGGTACTGTGGACATTTGAGTGGTTGGACCCAATGGGAAATTCGTGATCCATTTGACATATGGCCATGAAGATGATTGTAAGCTCTTACATATCTTCCTTTCCCTGCTTCTCTCTTCCCATCCCTCCTTTGTGTCTTCCTCACAGCTCCTACCTCTTACATTCCCCCCTCCCCATGATTTGCTACCATCTCTGGTCTTACTGGAACAGAGCAGATGCGGATGACATACCACTAAACTTTTGAAACTGTGAGCTACTGAACAATTTTCTCTTTTATCATGTAAATCTTACTAATGCATAACTCTTTAAGAAGACAGCATCTAGAAACCAGTAAATGAAAGGGTCTCTGATAGTCATTCAACATGGAAACCAGGTAGTCTTTTCAAAGTTTTATTGAACTGCTTATTACATATCAGACACAGTTTTTAATATCTGATAAGGTTTAATCCATTAATTATTTTTTAAAAGTGAGGTAGTGCTGTAATTAAGCATATTTTATACACAATGAAACTAAAGTACCATTAGGTGAAATTTATCCAAGATAAATTTCTGTCTGGACTTAAGAACCTAGAGACTAATCATTTCATGCTGCCTACTGTGCTTATTCTTTGGCACAACCCCGTGTCACCTAATTTTGTCATAAACTGTTTTTGAATGCAATATCTACATCATTAATAAATTCTGTCCAATTTCTGTGTATCCACTATTGCCATTACATTCTCCAAATACTGGTTCCTTCCTCATGAGTTTCTTTCAAATGAAATTTAGTATTCTGTTTTAACTGATTTTTCTCTTTTTAAAAAAATTTTATAATTAATTTAATTTTACATATCAGCCACAGATTCCCCTGTCCTCCCTCCCCCCCCCACTCTCCCTTCAATCCACCACCCATTCCCACCTCCTCCAGGGCAAGGACTCACCTGGGGATTCAGCTTAGCCTGGTAGATTCAGTCAAGGCAGGTCCAGTCCCCTCCTCCCTTCACCCAGGCTGATCAAAGTGTCCCAGCATAGGCCCCAGGCTCCAAAAAGCCAGCTCATGCACTAAGGACAGGTCCTGGTCCCACTGCCTGGGGGCCTCCCAAACAGTTCAAGCTAATCCACCGTCTCACTTATCCAGAGGGCCTGATCCTGTTAACTGATCTTTCTCATAGTTTATCTATAACATGTTTTCCAACTTCCTCCAGAGAAATTTTTCAAAAAATTATATTAATATAATCATGTTGCTTTCTTGATTAAAATAATTAATTTTTCAAAATTTTACATTAAATTATAAATTCTAAGAAATATAGTTATAAACCAATCCAACAAAGCCTTGTATGATCTAGCTTTCTCTGATTTTTCAGATACTTTCCCATTACCTCAAAGTTGCCTGGTATCTATTATATATTTCCTCCTCATTATATATATATATATATATATCTCACTATCTATTCATGTGATCTATTATGAATATTATAAACTGAATACATGTTTCCCTCAAAAATTTGTATGTTGAAATTAAGAAGTGAGGCTGTCGAGATTTGATTAGGTCATAAGAGTGGAACTCATGAACAGAATTAGTGTCCTTATAAAAGAGGGCCTTGGGAGGTGTTCTGCCTTTTACACCATGTAAGGGCACCATGAATGAATTAGTAAGCAGACCCTTACTAGACACTGAATCTCATAGTACCTAAGGATCTTGTTCTTCCCAGTCTTCAGAACTATAAAAACTAAACTTCTGTTGTATATAAGATGAGTTGTACAGTATATGATCTTTTATTTTGGTATCCCAAGTGAACAAAGACCAGTAATTGGTAACAGTGTACAGGATTGCTACTAACAGATGACAAGAATTATGGAATTAAGAAATGAGAAGAAACTGGTTCAAAGGTATGTCTGAGAATGTCTGTGTTTTAATATAATATTTGTATAAATTCTTTGAGAATTTCACGTGTGTGTGTGTGTGTGTGTGTGTGTGTGTGTGTGTGTGCATTTTGCTCATATTCACCCACAATCATCCTCTGAATCCTCCCATATCCACATACAGACCCTCTCAATATAATGCCCATTTTTATTTTTAAATAGCCCACTGAGTTGAATTTATGCTGACTGCATACACATGGGTGTGATGCCATTTATGTGGTAGACTATTCTTCATTTATATGAACAATATGAACAGACTGTTGAGGAAAATTCTGGTGAAGGCTCAGAGGACAATCAGGGAGCTCTAGAAAAAAAAACCTTAATTTTTTTGTGTGGCTAAATATTCATGTGATAGGATGATTCAGCCATCTAATAAGAGAAGAATTTATTATCTGTGATCATGAAAGAGTGACTGAATTTTGTTACTTCAGCTGTCTCTTCCATTACAGGTCCATAATGCCAGATCAGGAAAAGACTTCAAAATAGGAAGCCTGTACTCATTGTCCACCACTATTCTGGTACCCCACATTTGAATCAAGGGATTCAGTTAGGACTGGAATGTGGTAGCCACATACTCAGCAGGCAAATATAACAAAGTTTGGTAGTGTATATGGGATGCAATCTGTAATGTTCATAGATAGGATTATCTTTACCTAGATCTTAGAGGATGAAACTACTTAGAACTTTGATTAGGAGTATGACCTAATCAAAGAGCTTTTACTAATCACTTTGGGCCCTACTTCAGTTTTCCTATATTTTAATACAAATTGCAATCCCAGTACTTGAGAAGCTGAAGCAGGTGGGACATGAGTTTGAGGCCAGCATAGGCTGCAAAGTCAGACCTTGTCTCAAAACAACCACAAGAACAAACAAGCAAATTAATAAGAACATGAAACAGAAATTGGTAAAGATAATTGATTTATTTACAGCTTGGTCAACGGAGAAAGGGAGTACTTACAAAACATGGCCTCAGATTGCCTCCATTATCTATTACAGAGACATTTTTTCATTTGGTTCTATGCCTGAGAAACATATGATTGGCATTGCCATAATTGCCTGCATATTTTAAAAGAAAACCATTTTAGAAATTTAATGGGTTGGTGAATATAATATCTACAACTGTCCTTTATGAGTTTTGAAGAGTTCTTTTAGAATAGCTCCATTTCTTTGATAGGTAGAAACCTTTCATATCTTTGGAGTTTCGCTTCAACCTGGGAGTCCTGTATGTATGGAAATAATAGTTTGATAGCTGAAGAGAGGGCCACGTGACCCCCTTTAAAATTTGGAGTATTTTCTTTATTTGTCTGCTCATTTCTCAACATTTTATCACAGTTTTCAGGGATACTTCAAGGATGGGATAAATCAGAGAATTCTCCCTAGACCAGAGCCTGGTAGAAGAGGCCCAGGCCAGTAGAATCAATAGTGTGTGATTCCTTCCTAGGAAAAAGGAAAAAGAAAGACATGAAATCTCAATCCATATGAGAACTTTCTTGTAGGCTATGCCCAGCAGAGCCATCTTGGGAGACTCAGTCCTATGATAATACAACTAAATTATAGGAAATATAAGGAATGAGCACAAACATTATTTCAACTTCCCATTTTATTTTTACATTTTTAAATAAAATAAAAGTGCATCACTTCTCCCTGCTCGAACACCTCCAATCCACCCACCATGTCACACCCCTTCAAATTCCTGGCCTAATTTTATATATATCAGCCTTTTTGGAGCCCAGTGCCTATGGTGGGACACCTTACACAGCCTTGGTGTTGGTGAAGGGGGAGGGGCTTGGACCTGCCTCAACTGAATGTACCAGGCTCTGCTGACTCCCTATGGGAGGCCTTGCCTTGGAGGAGGTGAGAATAGGGGATGGGTTAGGGGGGAAGGCTAGGGGGTGGAAAGAGGGAGGAGAGGGGGAATCTGTGATTGTTATGTGAAATGAATAGAAAATTTCTTAATAATAAAAAAAGAAGAAAAAGTAAAATAAAATAAAAAAGTATATAAATGAAACATGCTGATTGTATTTAGTGTTGCTTGTATGTATATATTTCAGACTAACCAGTTGGCATTGGATAACCAATTAGAGGGTTCATCCTGGAGTAAGACTATTTCTTCCAGTCTCAGAATTACATAGCTGCCTGTAGTGAGCCTCCTGAGACCCCCCACTTCCATGTTAGCATGCCTATTGGTTTGGTACTTGTTCAGGTCTTATTTATACAGACATAATTTTGAGATATCATGAGTATAGCTTCTGTGTCATTTTTAGAACACAAATTCTCACAGCAGACTTCCTGCTCCTCTGGCTATTTCTGTCCCATCTTCTGAGATGCTTTCTGACTCTTAGGTACAGAGGTTGTATTGTAGATGGATCTATTGGTGTTGGGTACCTCATAATCAGTTGTTCTATGCATTTTAACCAATTGTAGCTTTCTGTAATGATCTCCGTTACAGTGAGCAGCTTCTTTAATGAAGGGCAAGAGCTACATTTGTCTGTGGATATAAGGATATGTAATTATATTGTAGTTGGGAATTATACTGGTTTAGCAAAATAGCAGGAGTAGGTTTTCCTCTAAGATCCATGGCCCCACTAGCCTAGGATAGTTGGCTAGGTTTTTAGTAACCAGAATGATTTCCTTTTTGTTGAGTGGGCCATAAGTTCAACTAGACTGCTACTTGTTACAACTAATATAGGATTTTCACTATTGTATAGTCAAGGATATCTTGCCATGCTGGTCACTGTGCCATTCATAGGCATCATAACTCATTAGGACTATAGATTGCTCCTTTCCCTTGGTAGATTGTGTATTGCCTTCAATTCAACTTGGTAACTCTACTTTGTTTCTCCTGGTTTTTTTTTTAAACTAAGAATGACTAGCCCATGCCAGACTTACCATTGTATTTTGTAAGCATATAAATTGTTAGTTTCATAGATGTATAGCTGGAGAGTACTATGTCTCAGAAGAAATCATAACTTGAGTTCACATATGTATGATTTAGATCATATTTATACGATATCTGGGATTTAGAATGTAAGTAGGTACTATGAGTTAATGTTCTAGGGGATATTAAGATAGAATAAGTATACTTTGTATGTGACTGGAGGTGATTTGGGGGTTGGGGTTGGGGTCAAATGCTATGTTCTAAATGTGTGTGTCCCCCTGCATTCATTTATGAAAACCTAACCATCAATGTGATGGTGTTAGGAAGGGAGGAGCATAGAAGATGATTAAGATATGATGTCAGAGCTCTCAGGAATGTGATTTGTACCCTTGTCAAAGAGGATTCTGAAAGGTGCCTTGCTTTTTCTACCATGTGAGAATAAGAAGAAGACATCTATGAATGAGTAAATATATCCTTACCAGAAATCATCTTTGCCATTTCCTTGGTATTGGGCAATTTATTCCCCATAACTATGAAAAATTAATTTTGTTCTTTATTAGCTATCTATGATATTTCATATAGTAACCTGAATAGACTAATAAGTAGAATCATCTTGCTCTCTCACTAGATTCCTATAGCTGGAAAATGATTATATTAAACTTGAGTAACACTAATTCTTTCATTATCAACTCTTACATTGTGATGTGGTGGTATTGTAGTCCCCAAAATATTGTGCACCCTAATAAACCAAATCTGGGGTCAGAGACAGAACAGCCACTAGATACAAAGGCTAGAAAATGGTGGCACTCACACCTTTAATCTAGCATTTCAGAGGTAGAAATCCCTCTGGATCTCGTGAGTTCAAGGCCACATTGGAAACAGATAGGCATGGTGACACATGAGCCTTTAATCCCAGGGAGTGATGGTAGAAAGGAAAGATATATAAGGCGTGAAGACCAGAAACAAGAGGCATTTGGCCTGGTTCAACATTTGGCTGGTTAAGCTTTCAGCAGCACTTCTAGCAGCACAGTTCAGCTGAGAGCCATTCGGATATGAGGACACAGAGGCTTCCAGTCTGAGGAAATAAGACCACCTGAGGAATTGGCCAGGTGAGGAAGCTGTGGCTTGTTCTGTCTCTCTCATCTTCCAGCATTTTACCCCAATAACGGGCCGCAGGTTTGATTTTATTAATAAGAACTTCCTGCTACATTGTGATGTGTTCAGTTTGCTGTTTTTTGTATAAATGTCCATAATGCATGTTCCTGGGTATTAGTTTAAGCCATGTCCTGGAAGAGAAAATTTCTTATGATTTTAAATATATATTTTGAAACTAACAAGGAATTTCTTTTGTGAACATATTGTTATCTTACATACCTAATAAATTTTATAAGCTTTAAAAAATAAGCCATTTACAACACATCAATAAGCCCAAATTCAAGATCAGAATTCAACTTAAAGATGAGAATTCCCAAGTTTGAATGGCTTTTATTTTAAATATCTTCAACCAAAGTATGTTCTTTCCCTTTGTCACATTCATAATGATCCCTTTCTGTTAGTTAACTTGAAATTCAGGCTGCTCTGACATATGCAAATGCTAATTATCTCTGAAGGGCTTGAGATTTTTGTTGTCTTTTTCTGTCTCTGTTTTTTAGATCATTGCTGCAGAAGCGATATGATCTCAATGGTAAATTCAATGCTAATAAATTCTGTATATAGTTTATATGGGGGTATTTTGAGACACAGTTTAGTTTTCTGTTATTTATATTTTTCCTTCAAGGGAATTCACTTATTTGTTTTTAGAGTTTTCACATGAATAAAGATTGAGATGAGGGGCCCCAAGCAAACTTTTCAGAAATGGGATTGCTTGCTTTTTGTTGAATGCAACACAAATCCATATGGAGTTTAATACAATGTGTGACTTTCCTGAATAGAAGTAGAAACTCTGGGGAAACAGGGAAAACAGAAAAGGAATGATTTCCTCTTGCACCTTGCTGCTCTCTATTACTTCTTGGGTTTTCTTTCCTTGCTAGTGTGTGTTTCAGATGCAGACAGATTAGAGGATGTATTTTTAGCGAGATACTTTCTAGCTATGACTTTGGGCAAAATTACTTAACCCTTCTACATTCCGTTGTCAGCTGAGGGTAATAGAAGTGTTCTTCATGCAAGGTTTTAATACAGACAAGTTGATGTAATTCAGTGAAGAGTTAGATGCAAAGTAAGCAACCAACACAGTTATCAGCTACTGTTATTGTTATCAAATACTGTCATTGTTGTTCCACAGGTTGATGGAGAACAGAAATATATTTTGTATCACACAGTAAATTGAATAGAAAAGTCCTTGTGTGATTTTTCTTTTTCACTCTGTAAGTATTCTGCTTGGCACTTCTTGCTTTATTTCACTTGTTTGTCTTCTTTCCTCAGCTGGATTCTTAAATCTTTCTAATTACACAAGTAATTAAATTCTTCCTACATTTGCCTTTCTAGTTAGCAAAGGAAAGTCCTCAAAATTTGAGTAATCTGACCTTCTCAGAAAATACCTCAGTAAACGTTTAATAATGCTTCAAGCATGACCCTTGTGGGGGTCTTGCCCTTTTAACTTAATTTTGTTTACTTGACCATCCAGTACCCATCCCCATGGCTATCCCTACCCTACCACCTCTTTCATCCAAAATGTAGGTCTCCTGCTTAAAAGGTTGTTTTTCTTTCTACTAAAAACAATATGATTTTCTCAGCAGTGAATCTATTTTTATCTTTAACAGGCAGAAGATTCAAATTTAGCTTATATATTCTAAGCAAATGCATAATTTAATGGTACCTTTAAGTATCTAATCATAGGAGGAGAAAGGCTTTTAGCTGTTTTGAAGGAATACGCCTACAGAAGGTTGGTTGATGGCTTTTTAAGGTAATATATTTAACTTTTATTAAATTTGTTCTTTGGCAATTTCATATACATATATATATACATATATATCAATCATGAATTCTGATTATTATAAGCTCTCTCTAACCTCTTTCCTACCTCCAGTACCCACCCCTCAGTTCCCTTTTGATACTCATGACTTAGTTTCTTTTTTTTTTTAAGACTCCCTGAGTTTCAGCTGGATCATCTACGTGACTAAGGGTTTAGAACTATCTGCTAGAGACTGGTATGCATCTCAGAGGGTACACAATCTCCTCCTCTTTGACAATTTTAATTACATATACATATTTATACAACCTGCTGAGCCCATTCAATGTTGCTTGCATGTATATGTTTCTACTGCTGACCACTTTCTATTGGATAACCAAACGGGGGTCTCATCCCTGGGAGATACTGACTTTTGACAATATGAATCTTCGTACCATAAACCTTTACAGAAATATCCTAGATGGAAGAACCACGTCTTTGTATAGCCTTGATGTGGTTCCAGCTGGGAAAATTCCTTAACTGTATCTACATTCTTACTTGCTTACTGGCTATGAGATATTGGGCAAATACAGTAACTTCTCTAAGCCTCTGTGAAATGGAGCAAAAGTATCTAGCTCATTAAGTTATTATAAAGAATACAAAGCTAAAGTTTTGGTATAAAATATTCATTAAAAGAGTTGCTGTAGTTACATGTGGGTTTGAAACCTATTTTAATTAAAATATAATTACATGTCCTTTCCCCCTTTCTTTTTCTCTCTCCAACTCCTCTCATGTCCACTCCCTCACACCCTTTCTGTGTGTACCCCTTTCTCCTTCCCAAATATATAATGTCGTTCCCTTTTATTGTTGTTACTCATATAAATTTGTAAAAGCATATTAATACAATCTATTGAGTCCATTTTTGTTGTTTGTGTGTATATGATTTCAGGGTTGACCATATTGCGATATGTAAACAATAAGGGTTCATCCCTCAAATATGCTAATTGTCCCTCTCCTAATAGTCATTAGTTGCCTGTAGTTCTTTGACTAGGATGGGATCCTGTGAGATTTCCCCTTACCATTTTAGCATGTCTATTGATATTGTCATTGTTCAGGTCTTTAGAACTGTTAATTTAAGAAATTATGCAGAAATCTTGCCCAAAGTTACATGCAAGGTAAATTCATATTTAATCTGCTGCTGGAAGTTATACCTTCCAAAAACTTAAATCTGGTCATTCTCCCACCCCTACCCCTGACTCTGCCCTGGTTCTGGGGCTAAGAACCCAGGGCATCATAAAATCCATCCCTAGCCTCTGGTTGTTCTGCAGAAACTAAGGCAGACAGATATGTTAAGTAATGAGTTCTTTTCCTATATACCACTGTTAAGAATTGACTTCTTGTCCTATATATCTACATCAGCAGCAGCAGGAGGGCCACATGTAGATCCACTATGGAACTCCATTATGATGAGAACTGATTTGTAGGTATGTCTTTTAGTATTTTCCCTTCCAAATTTTTTCTGTGGCACCTAACTTGATCCATTAGATAAGCTGTGAATTCTTCCCTTTATCAAGCAAAATGATTCACTTTACAGATAAAAATAAGTCCATTTGCCTAAGACAACATGAAAGAGAAAAACAATGAATCACACCAAAAGAATTCTTTCTTGTGGAAATGAAGCCCCTTCACACATTCTTAAACAAGCATTTGGCACAGAATGCTTGACAATTAAGTGTTTCCCCCTTTCTTTAGTGGTAGATATTCAGTACAAAACAGCCTGTCAAGATGATAAATGAATCTAATGTGAGATAAAACAAAATCCCACAAACAGAGCAAAACAAGCTATGTGCTACAGATTCCTCATAAGAACATGGTACTGAATATGTGACTAGTTGGAATTCAGTAAGATTGTTTTATATAAACTTCCACATTGAATGGAAGGAAACAGCCATTAGATTGATCTAAGAAAATATTTTTTACTGAGATCAGGTGATCCCAGCAATGTTTGATGCTTCAGCTTATCTATGTATATGTTCATTCCTAAGTATTCTTTGTGGTTTGGTATTTACCTTCAAAGTCTCTAAGGCTATCAGTCTGACTTGTTTTTCTAGACCCTACTAAGAAGCTTTGACTTAATCAGTTTGTATGTAGCTGTAAGTTTCTCCAGTCCCACTCAGTCCCGCAGCCACTTATAAAATAATCACTCAGAGGCTTATATTAATTACCAATTCTATGGCCTATTGGCTCAAGCTTCTCATTAGCTAGCTCTTACAACTTAACTCAACCCATTTCTATTAATCTATATGTTGCCACATTGCCATGACTTTACCAGTCTACTGGCATCTTGTTGCTCCTTGGGTGGCAACTGGCATCTCTACTGACTCTGCCATTCTTCTCTCTGTCTCTTTACTTGGATTTCCTGCCTGGATGTAATCTTTCTTGCCATAGGCCATAGCAGCTTTATTTATTATCCAATGAGAGTCACACATATTCATAGCATACAGAAAGACATCCCACAGAATTTGCAGGTAAGCTTGACTTATCAGTCTTGTTAGGAACCACCTACATTCTAGATCCTGGTGCTCCATTTCCCTCTGCCTTCAGTGACTCAGCTGTAACAGTCACTTTACCACCAGTCACCAAATGCAACAGGCATACTCTTTAAAAAAGTCCCCACCATAGTGGCCAGTTCTCTATCTCTCTGTGTCTATGTCTCTATCTCAGTCTCTCTTTCTTTCTCCCCATCTCTCTCTTGACCCAGCTCAGAGATGGTCTTTCACTCCCACCACCAATAAATCTCTCCCATGAGATCGGTTGTGTAGTATGCTCTCTTATGGCATTCCTTATCCCAGATCTGCCATGGTACTTTTCTGCTGCTAAACCGTGACAAGTCTTTATCTAAGAGAAAAAGGAGCAGGGCTTGAGAATTAAGTGAGTGAGTTTTCTAAGTTACTGAGTTCTGTGAATAATCTAGTTTATATAAAAGATCCCTGTATGGCACCAAAAGAGTCTGTTGTATATTTTACAATGTTCCCAACATCCTGTGGTTGGAAAACGAGAGGGGCTTATATAGTCATTGCCCCATATTTCCCTGAAGCTTGTACCTAATTAGTCTTATCAATAAAAACCAAGAGTCAGATATTGGATAATAACCTGAAAGATCAGAGAAGCAGAGGAACAACCACCAGTGACTTCTTACCTCTCCGGATCCTCTGACCAAAAGGGCCCAGATCCTGTCTCTGCCCCACCTTATCACTTCCTCTCTCTGCCTCCTGAATGCTGGGATTAATGGCATGAGCCATCACCACCTAGATTCTTTGGTTAACTAGTGGCTAGCTCCACCCTCTGATCTCCAGGCAAACTTTGTCAGAACACAAAGAATATATCACATAACACCTCCCTAACCCTGGAAAGAGAACTTTTGCTTCCTTCTAGTTACATAATAACTATAGTGACTTTTAGTTTTTCTTTTGAAGTGTGGGTGATGGAGTTCCAGAGATTGTGTTTTAAAAGTGCATTTTAGACCACAGGAGTTAGTGAGTAAAGATAAAATGAGTAATTTCAAGTCTTCCTCTAAAATCTATCCTCGCTTCTTTAAGTAGAAGGAGGAGATAGGAGGCAGGACAGACCCTCTAGTCACCCAAAGAGATTCATTTAGCTGAAAGATATTCTCAATCATCTTTTGTAGTTATATTTTTCAGAGATAATTTAGATGCCTAGGAGTAAACCGTAGACACCTCAAAGAGCAATCATGATACCTTGTCTCTTCAAGAAAATTAGCAGTTCTTAAGTAATGATCATAACTTTGACTTTTATTATATACAATACAGTGCATTACAAATAGTCAACAGCAAAAATTTCATCAAACAACAGCAATTAGTATCTGAAGGAGACCCTATGGGTCATTTGTACTGACTTCCTTGTTTTGTAATTCATACATTGAACGTATTTATTAATGTCTACTCCATACAATGTAGATTACCCACAGAAAACTTAAGGAAAATAGAAACATGTTTGAAAAAGATTACATAATGTAATAACTGAAATTCAGAGAGGTACTTCATGTGTCTAAGATCTAAAGTTCCAGAGTGAACCTATATAATTGACTGTTCTTTAAAAACTGACACCTTGTTGAGTTTATAGTGATCAATCTTACCTCAGTCTGAATATTGGTAATTGCTTCTCCATATACTACAGAAAAATATCACCCTTTGCTCTTTTAAAAGAGGGAATGAAATTATTAAAGTTTTTATTAGTCTTCACTATGTTAAGATTTGTGAATTCTTGTTTTATGATTTTTCTCTTTTTTATTTTTTTACTGTTATTTTCTTACATTTGGCTAAATATAGAACTTAAAACAATTCTGATAAGACAGCAAGATTTGTCAATACAGAGTAAACTTTAACATTATATTTTTATCCCTCCTTGAAAAAGACCCATCAATCTTCTCTCAGTGTTTTTTTCTGAATGATAACCCATATGAATTACAGCTCTTTGTATAGGCTTTAGAAGTACTTTACCTTTTGTTAAAGTAATATAATAACCACTTATGTTAATAGATTCTCAAATAGACTGCCTTATATATTATGGGTCAAAACCTGCCACCTCCATAAGATAACTTCATTTAATTAAAAATATGATATAGTGAATAGGAGTTCATGTTTCCTAAATATACCAATACCAATATTATCAGAAAAAATTAATTTTTTAGTGAAGAGTAAATATTTATTATTGTTTGACCTCTTTCATGATTTTTTGTAATTACTATACAGACTTTACTATTAAAAATAACTCTGGATAGACAGATTGGTCTGGAGGCCTCAATATGGAAACAGAATATCTCCTGTCTGATATTGAAATATATATCAGAATAATGTATATCAGAAGAAATGTTTGGCATATTTTTTCCATCCATAAGATATAGTCTTAAATTAAAATAGACTTGTAGCAACTGAGAACTGAGATGTAAAGTCAAGTAAGACTAGAACTAACTGGAGTAGAAATATGAGAAGGAACAGGTCATGATAGGAAGATGAAATTGAAGTAATTTATGAGATGAAGTCTAGAAAGAATGGAGATTATTTTCTTCTAAGATGTACTGACATAGGGATATTGAGTATAATTTTAAGGAGGGTTTCTCAAGTTTAGCCTGGTTGTCATTCTAAGTGATTCTTTGTTATGGGTGGCTAACATGTGGATTGTTTTTACCCAAACAGCCCTAGAACTCAAACTATCTCCAACCATTATCAATTCTCTCTTTTGAGAGGGGCATAGAATAACTCACTTGATAATCACTGATTTAAGGAATAGACACAGAAAAATGGTTGAGAAAGATGTAGCAGAAATTTTAGATGGTCTTATTAATAAAATCAAACCTGAGGCCAGTTATTGGGGTGAACACTGGAAGATCAGAGAGACAGAATAAGCCACAGCTATCTCACCTCGCCAGATCCTCAGCTGGTCTTGTTTCCTCAGACTGGAGGCCTCTGAGTCCTCATCCAGAATGGATGTTCAGCTGAACTGCTGCTAGAAGCCTGAAAACTTAACCAGGCCAAATGCTCAACCAGCCAAATGCCTACCCAGGCCAAATGCCTCGAGTTTCTGGTCCTCACGCCTTATATACCTTTCTGCTTTCTACCACTACGCCCTGGGATTGAAGGCTTGCTTTCTGGGATTAAAGGCGTGAGTCACCATGCTTGGGTGTATCCTTGAACACATGGATTTCTGCCTCTGGAATGCTAGGATTAAAGGCATGTGCTACCACTGCCTATCCTCATGTTTAACAATGTAGCTGTTCTGTCTCTGACCCCAGATAAGTTTATTAGCATGCACAATATTTTGGGGAACACAATACCACCACAGAAAGATAAAAATCCCATATTTAATCTGTATTTCTCAGAGGCAAACCAACTCATAACACTATCTTATCATTAACTTTTTTCCCTAATATTTCCAAAGTTGTACTGTGTACTCTTTCCCTTTTGTGAAAATGAAGATTGTTACTTACAACTTTCCTGTGATCTTAAGTGTTCAGACAACAGATGACATAGTTCATGTGCTCCTTAGGTCATTACATGTAATCAGGTACTACCCTCAATGAAGAATGATATTATCTGTTGAGACAACCTTCTTATTGTCTATATTTACACATTGTCAGAGAGGTCTGCACAAGTTCAAAACAGATATAAAGGAACTCGAAATTTTGATATCTGTAGCTGGAGGCTTAATATTAATTACGAACTTTTTGGCCTATTGCTCAGGCTTATTAATAACTAGCTCTTACAACTTAAATCAACCCATTTCTGTTAATCTGTTTTGCCACGTGTCTCATGGCTTTACCTGTGTTCCAATATATCTTGCTCCTCCTGTGGCTGGCTGACTCTGCCCTTCTTTGCCTGTATTTCTGCTTGGATTTTCTACCTGCCTCTATCCTTCTTTGCCATAGGCCAAAGCAGCTTTACTTATTAACCAATGGGAGCAACATGTATTCAGAATGTACAGAAAGACATCCTACATCAGATGTCCTTTTATGGATTTTATGTTTATATGGTGCCTCACCTTAGCTATCTATTGTAACCTCTGTCCATGTATGTTAATTTTTGTTGTAATTTGTTTTAATTTTTAGAAAAAATGAATTATAAAATGTGATGCCTGCCCTCGGGTGCCACTACTACCATTATATTGTTTTCCTGATGAATCTGTCTACTTCTTTGCATATACTGCTCTTTAACATTTCAAATATTTCATCTAAGAAAGCTGAAATGTTGCAGAAATGTCTTCCTAATTTGTTTGTAAGATGGGATTTTAGAATTCAAACAGTGATGACAAGCTTTCCACTTTCATTGATTTCTAAAATTATTCATGATAGTAAGTTCTCTTGGGCACCAGGGGATCATCTCTAGTATTACAAAACAACATTACTTTTCCTAATTTTAAAACACTTTTACTGATACGAAGATTTTTTTGGATGAAACTATTTTTAAACTTTGTTCTATTCATTAGCCAAGCTACACTCTAGAATTCTTATTTCAAAATATATGTTAATATTAGTTCATTATCCCTGTTGATAGAACACATCAAAATCTCTTTTAAAACTCAATATTGTTAAGCTTCACAATATTTTGTCTCCTACATGGAAAATTAGAAGAACTTGAATTAAACATATTTCTTATGGCTGGAGCGATGGCTCAATAGTGTAGATGACATCCTGTTTTTCCAGAGGGGTTGGGTGTCATTTCTAGAGCCCATGTTGACAGCTTACAACCTCTCATTGCTCTAGATCCAGGGACTCAGAAACCCTCTCTTGTCTTCTGTGGGTACCTGCACAGATATGCCATTTACACAGAGATACATATGGACACGGTCTCTCTCTTTCTCTGTCTCTGTCTCTGTCTCTCTCTCCTCTCTGTCTCTCTGTCTCTGTCTCTCTGTCTCTCTGTCTCTCTCTCTGTCTCTCTCTCTCTCTCTCTCTCTCTCTCTCTCTCTCTCTCTCACACACACACACACACACACACACACACACACACACACACACGGGAGAGTAAATATTATACAAAATTTTGATGCAGGGGTACCAGGCACTGTCTGAACTCCTCTGAGGCACAACTGAGAACAAACAGTCTTGTCAGTCCAAACACTTTTCTTTAAGATGAATCATGTTGTTAAAGAGGTATGCTTGCAGTCATTTTAACAAAAGGCCAATAGTGAAGAACCATGCAAATGTTTCAAGTGCTTAGCATCCTGTGTAATCAGGTGGTGGCTCTCCTGGCAAGGACAAGTACCTACTGAGAGACTGAAGCCATTGTTCCTTTGAGCACTCATTCACTTGCAGCTGTGAAAGGAGATTGCTGCAGAGCTGAGATGCCATTCCATTGTTGACCATCCCACTAGTATGCTTGCAAAGCCCAGATTCTGTAGGAATGGGTGTTGTTGCTCAAGTAAATGTGTAGTATGGGAAGGGAGAAGAGGGTAGTATGCATAGGCTTCTGGAACCAGTACAACAGGAGTGGGTGGGGGCAAATGAGCCTACAAACAAGACTGAGAACTGCTCAGACAAGTATGTGTGTTGGGGTGGGAGAACAAAACAAAATAACCCCACCAGAACAAACCAGCAGAGGCCAGAGAAGCCAGGGAAGAATGAGGTTACAAGAGCAGAAATGAGGCCCTCCCTGTACATTCATCATTCTAACAGAAGTATGCATCCTGGCTCAGTTTTAAATATATATATGACATTGGTTTCCCTAAACCTGAATTCTTTTCTTAAAATGTAGTTGAGGCCAATCAGATGGCTCAGAGGATAAAAGCCATTGCCACAGGACCTGATAACCTGTGTTCAACCCCTGGAACCTGAGCTGGAAAGAGAGAACTGACTCCCAAAAGTTGTCCTGTGACCTCTACATGCATGTCATGATGCTATGGCATGCACACCCCACTCCCAGACAAAAATACAACAATAAAAATTGATTAAAATGTGATTAATAAAAAAGTAAATTTTCTTTAGAAAAATTTGACTTTGTGGAATAACTTTCCATACTGAAAGAGTATATTAAACAAAACCTATTTAAAAATTATAATAGGTAAAAATTCTAAGTTAAAAATAAAATTGTACACACACATATGCACATTTAACTTTCCCTATGCTCTTTTCTAGATTATTTTCTGGCATACCATTTGAAATCCTCTAAACACATAACAAGTTTGCTGTCTCTCTTATTTCCACAATGCATTTATTCAAAATTTTTGTAGTAAGATGAATTTATAGTCCCTCCTCTACCTATAAATTATGTTAGCTATTTGTGTTTTGAATAAAAAAGAATATTTGCTAGACTTAAATAATTTCAATTTTTAAAATAATAGGAAAATTGAAAGTTACACAATTATATTTATTTCTAATATTTCCTCTATTTTCAAAGTATTATAATTATGTTTTTATATTTTTATTTTTGAGGTTATAATATAATTACATCATTCCTCTTTCCATTTCTACTTCAAACCCCTTCTAGCCATCCCATTACTTTCTTTCAAATTCTTGGTCTCCTTTTTTACTTGCTCTTACACACACATGTGCAGTAGTTCTTTATGGCATCTGTTTGTCTTTATTGAAAGCTATCTTTGGGTTCTAATCTTGTCTTTTGATATTTTCCCAAGTAAATTAACCTCTCTGGATCTCTATGTATGTTACAAAGAAGTATTATGAGTATGAAACAAATTGCTTCATCCAAAGCAATTAGTATATGCAGAGACAATATTCAGTTACACCAAGTATCATTTTGTTCACTCAGATGAAGTAAACAGACACAAGTAGCTAGAGAAGAATCATCTGGTTAATAATAATAATTACCATAGTCTAAACATTATATGTTTCAGGCACTATGATAGCACTTGATATACATTATTTTTATTTATTTAGAATTCCTATTGAATAGGTATTGCTGTCTCAATTTCTGAAGGCAAAGAAGCTCAGACAGTATATGTACATAGCTTGCCTAACAACACAAAGGGGACAAGTAATAAAAAATTCAAATCCAGACCCATCTGTCAACAAACCAAAGGTAATCTTTTTTCTCTACACGACTGTTTCATTTATCAAATTTAACATTTTGGTGAAGAATGTATAAAAGACAAATTAAAGTTGATGTGGGAACATATAACTGCAATCTCAGAACTTGAGAGATGGAAGCAGGAGTATCAGGATTTCAAGGCCGTGCTCATCTAAGCAGCCTAAGATCCAGGAGACCCTGACTCAAAAAAAAAAAGAAAGAGAGGAAAGAAGGAGG
>CABHPQ010132740.1:0-15501 GCA_902168405.1 Peromyscus aztecus | reverse complement strand
TTTTTATACTTATACTTCCTATTATATTATCATTAACTAACCTCATCAAATCAATTAATTTTCCTAATTACGTAACCCTATCAATCAAATACGCTTTCCTATTAAGTCTAGTGCCCCTAACCAAATTCTTCTCATCTAACACCGAACTATTAATCACCAACTGACACTGAGTCACAATCAACACCATAAAATTATCAATTAGCCTGAAATTTGACTTCTTCTGCATCATCTTTCTATCAGTAGCCTTATTTGTAACATGATCAATCATAGAATTCTCATCATGATATATACACTCAGACCCCCACCTAAGCCGATTCATTAAATACCTACTCCTATTCCTCATTACTATAATCATTCTAACCTCAGCTAATAATCTATTCCAACTTTTCATCGGATGAGAGGGGGTGGGAATTATATCATTCCTCCTAATCGGATGATGATATGGTCGAACCGACGCAAACACAGCAGCCCTACAAGCCATCTTATATAACCGCATTGGAGATATTGGATTTATTTTAGCAATAACCTGATTTTGCCTACACTCCAACTCATGAGAACTACAACAAATCTTTATAACAAACAACTCAACAAACATTATTCCCCTTCTAGGACTACTAATTGCAGCCACAGGAAAATCAGCACAATTCGGACTTCACCCCTGACTTCCATCAGCTATAGAAGGACCCACCCCGGTATCAGCTCTCTTACACTCTAGCACTATAGTGGTAGCAGGAATCTTCCTTATGGTACGATTCCACCCCATTACATCGAACAACAACTTCATCCTAACTATAATATTATGCTTAGGTTCAATCACAACATTATTCACAGCTATCTGTGCACTAACACAAAATGACATCAAAAAAATCGTAGCTTTCTCCACATCAAGCCAACTAGGACTTATAATAGTAACACTAGGCATTAACCAACCTTACCTAGCCTTCCTACATATCTGCACTCATGCATTCTTCAAAGCAATACTATTTATATGCTCAGGGTCTATCATCCACAGCCTAAACGACGAACAAGACATCCGAAAAATAGGTAACTTAGTAAAACCACTCCCATTCACATCATCATGCTTAATAATTGGAAGCCTAGCCCTCACCGGAATGCCATTCCTTACAGGATTCTACTCAAAAGACCTAATCATCGAAGCCGCAAACACGTGCTATACCAACGCCTGAGCCCTACTAATTACACTAATTGCCACCTCTCTAACAGCTGTCTACAGCATACGAATTATTTACTTTGTCTCAATAACCAAACCACGATTCCCACCAACAATTATTATTAACGAAAACAACCCCAAACTAATAAATCCAATCAAACGTCTAGCGCTGGGAAGCATTATAGCAGGTTTCCTTATCTCACACAACATCCCACCCACTACTACTCAAATTATAACCATACCCTGATATCTAAAAACTTGGGTCCAAGCGGCCACAGGGCCGCAAGAGCTGGGCAGGACCAGGAAAACTTCAGCTACAGTCCTCCTCCTCCTCCTCCTCCTACTTCTTCATCTTTGAGACAGGGTATCATTATGTAGATCAGGATAGCCTCAAACTCAGAGATCTGCCTGCTTCTGTCTCCTAAGTGCTAGGATTAAAGGTGTGCGCCACCACTCCTGGCTCCTTAGTGTTTCTAAAACACAAATTTTCTAAAGCTATATTTCACTAATTTGTATCTACTGACTAGAGATAAACTTGTGGGTTTGTCTACTTGTTTGATGAAATCTAGAAGGGTAAAAGATCATCCAGGCTGTTGCTTCTCATTAAAATCATCTAGAGGACTTTTTTTTTTTTTAAAGGAAAAGGCTCCTTTTTATTTTCTTTTTCTTTTTTCTTTCTTTCTTTTTTTTTTTCAAGACAGGGTTTTTCTGTGTAACTCTGGCTATCCTGGAACTCACTCTGTAGACCAGGCTGACCTCGAACTCACCAAGATCCAACTGCCTCTGCCTCCATAGTGCTAGGATAAAAGGTGTGTGCCTCCATGCCTTGTTTAGATGATTGCTAGAGAAGGCCAGCCAAACCCACAGTGACAGAAAGCCCAAGAGTGGGATTAATATTTAATTAACTGTCCATGACATGCCTGCCAGGGGTTGACACAGGCTTAGTTGCTTTGCTGAATGTTTCTAGCAATCCTATGAATTCATTATCCCTTTCTAAAAACACAAGATATTTATTTCATTTCTTTTCATTACACAAGAAAGGTAAGATATAGCATTCCTTTAGATAAAGCTATGAAAATGTGTTTAGCAACCACTCCTTTCTTTTGTAAGAGACGTGGAGTAATTTCCTGAGGTCACACAGGCAAGTAGTGGAACCCAGGTTTGAACTCGGTCTGCTCTCAGAGTTCATACTTTACCTCACTCATGCCGTTATTCTTTTATATATCCTTATATAAATTTCTGTATCCTTATGTCCTCAGCTAGCTTATTACATAAGCTTGTCAAAGGTGAGAATTGACTTTAGTCACTTCAGGAATCTCCACGTCAACTCATATGGGGGGGATGGCTTGGCACCTCAGGTTTTTTTTTTTTAAAATATTTATTTATTTATTATGTATACAGTGTTCTATCTGCACATACCCCTGCAGGCCAGAAGAGGGCACCAGATCTCATTACAGGTGGTTGTGAGCCACTGTGGGGCTGCTGGGAATTGAACTCAGGACCCCTGGAAGAGCAGTCAGGACTCTTAACCTCTGAGCCATCTCTCCAGCCCAGCACCTCAGTTTTAAGAGGGTCTAATTTCTAACTTCATCTGAGTAGCACTACACTCCAGAAGGCCTATGCTCACTGTTATTACAGACTCGAGCGACACTATTTCTGCTTTCTCTTTAGCCTTCTACTGGTCCCGAACGATCTTTGAGTCAGGCAATCAACATAGCCAACGGGTAGGTCAGAGTCATGTACCTCACACACATACCAGAAAAATTCCGGGGGTGAGATTGTGTCTCCGGACTAGGAGCGGGCGGCCAGGTTCCGTAAACTTAGATGCAGACGTGACATCGTATTTGAGCAACCGGAAGGAATCCAAATGACTCTACGGGAAAAGAGAAAGAGAGCTTGGGTTGGGGTTATGTTGTTGTTTGTTTGTTTGTTTGTTTGTTTGTTTTTGCTTTTTAGGTTTTTGTTTTGTTTTGTTTGTTTTTGAGACAGGATCTTATTGTGGCACCCCAACTAGCCTCAGACTCACTTCGTAGTCCAGGTAGCCTTGAACTCACAAAGATCGACCTGCCTCCTGAGTTCTGGGATTAAAGGCCTCCACTGCTCCACCATACTAAAACATAGCTGCTGTGGATATCATTCTGTATAAACACTGATTGGCCAGTGGCCAGGCAGGAAGTATAGGTGGGACAAGGAGAGAGGAGAATTCTGGGAAGTGGAAGGTGGAGTCAGGAGACACTGCCAGCCACCGCCATGACAAGCAGCATGTGAAGATGCTGGTAAGCCACGAGCCATGTGGCAAGGTATAGATTTATAGAAATGGGTTAATTTAAGATATAAGAACAGTTAGCAAGAAGCCTGTCACGGCCATACAGTTTGTAAATAATATAAGCGTCTGTGTGTTTATTTTATAAGTGGGCTACCAGACTACTGGGGCTTGGTGGGACCCGGACAGAAAACTCCAGCTACACATAGCCAAAAGAGCTTTTGCTAAATTCCACAGCATTCTGGTCCCCAAACCCAAAGTTCTAGCCTCAGCCTGCCCTGCGCCAGTAGAAATACCCGACGCTCACGGTGGATTGAAGGCCTGAACCGCCACACTTGGCAGTCTGTGTACATTTACCTGTTCCTTATCATGCGGTCTTGAGTGCTCCTCTGTGTATGCAAGCAAAGGGAAAAGAGAAGCCCAGACAGCTGCCAGCCATTCTCGAACCTGGGGCAAGAAACAGGAAATCCTCACGGGAAGCAAAGCTTTCCAGTTCCTCGTTCAGAGGGATGTTTTTTTTTTTTCTACTGGGTTTCAGACAGGGCCACTGGACAATGACACATTCCCCAGAAGCTGTTCAGGGCACACCGAGGGCAGCACCCCAAGGACAACTCACCAGAAGCAGCGAGTGCTGGGAGGGCCCAGGCCTCTGCAGGTTCGGCCTGCTCAAGGGCAAGCACTGTGCGCTGAGTCCCCCCCTAGGGACAGTTCTGGGGTTAGCATGGGGAGCCAAGCAGAAGAACGTGGACTGCATCCAGAGGGAAGTCTTTAGAACACTGGTTCTCAACCCGGGGGTCGCATGTCAGATATTTGCGTTACAGTTCCTAACAGTAGCAAATTTGCATGTTATGAAGTAGCAACAAGATAATTTTATGGTTGGGGGGTCACCACAACACGAGGAACTGTATTAAAGGGTTGTGGGCGTTGGGAAGGTTGAGAACCTCTGCCTTAGAGGGTAAGCGGGAGAACGGTATGGGCATGTCCGTATGTTTAAAGAACACCCTGTAATAAGAGGAGATATCAGAGGGACCAAGACCAGAAGCAGGAAAAGCTTCAGAGATGACATGGGGCCTCAAATGGGAGGGTACTGGCAGATGGAGAAAGATGGATTAGTGATGTCTGTCACAGACAGAATGGGAGGGTATTGGCAGATGGATAGATAGATTAGTGATGTCTGCCACAGACAACAGAGTGGGAAGACTGGCAGATGGATAGTTTTTACTGTCCCTATCCTCTGGCAGAGGAAGTTATACCTTGTGGATTTTTAAAGCATACAACAACCATCTAGAAAAAGGTAAAACTAACTTATGCATACAAAGGAATAAGGATATCATTACCTGGGCTTGGCTAGTTTAGTAGATTATTTACTAGGAAGAAAAGGGAAAGAGAAGAGTTTTTCAGGCCTGAAATATTCTTCTATATCTTCATCTGAGTGGTAATATATAGGCAATGTACATACTCCAAATCCATAATACTATATACGTGTTTTAACCCATTTTGTGTTGCCATAACAGAATACCTGACAATAGGTAAAGTATGGCTATTTTTTTAAATAATTTATTTAACTTTATTTAATGTGCATTGGTGTGAAGATGTCAGATCCCAGGGAACTGGAGTTACAGACAGTTGTTAGCTGCCATGCTGGGAACTGAACCTGGGTCCTCTAGAAGAGCAGCCAGTGCTCTTAACTGCTGAGCCATCTCTCCAGCCCCCATATTTTTTTAAAGTTGTTTTTTTAGTTGTTTATTTGGCTCATGATTCTGGATGCTCTCTGAGGAAGGCTCTCTCCCTGACTGCTTTACAACATGGTAGAGAAATATAAGGAAAAATGTCTGCATGCAGAAGGAACCAAACGCATGGCGTGGTCTACTTTTATAACAACTCCTTTTCATGAGAACTAACATGGTCGCGTGAGTCCTAGAACACTCCAGAAGAATGGTACTAATCTCTTCAAGGGGCTGTGCCCCTGGGATGCAATCATCTCCAACCAGACCCTTTCTCTTCAAGTTTCTGGTACTCTAGTTGGGAGAAAGCATACCCAAACCAGAGCGATGCCATGAAGATTTGTGACCTTTATTGTACAAATGTACTGTAATGCCAAATACGCAGCAGTGAGCTGGAAGTCCTTCTATGATCCCTTATGTGTCTGAGGGAGCATGTTAAAATGAAACACACAAGCAAACATGCCCCCATACTTTGTCCATGTAACACTCACCTGAACGCAAGGCATGTGTCTGGATTTGTTTACTTCCTTGTACACGTCAGTCACTTCTCCTATGGTCTTGTCCTCTTTCTTGGCTGAGAACACACAGACTACAATGATCTGGTCCATGTGTGACAGCTGGTTGCTTATGAGGTTGTCGTACTCCAGGTCTGTCACCTCGGGGATGATGTGACAGCTACATTTGCATACGTCCCCTTTCTCGCCACGCATGGTCTTCCTCAGGACCACAGGACAAGCCAGCTGGGAAGAACACCACAAGTCCTTCCTCCCAGTGAGAAGAGGAAGCCTGGAAACAGAACGGTGAGGAGTCAGGTTAAAGGGTTGGAAGGGCAGAAGGACCCCGAGTCACGGGTAGGTGTGCTGGTAAAGCATCTAGTCTAATGCTGGACCGCCTTTGTCAACATGCTAAACAAACAAACAAATGTAAGCGGAACATTATATACACGTAGTGGCCAATAGCAGAGTACCAGGGTGCTGACTGCATTTTAACATGTGCAGGAAGAATGCATTTAAGGCAGGTCTGCAAGACACTTGCTTTATTCCCTTATAGTTATAAAAACAGAAGGCAGACCCCTACACTAGGAAAAATGAGATTCTAAAAGGTCAGTGCTTTGAACCAAACTCCACAATAACAAGTAACGGAGTTGCAACCTGAACGCCTGTGTCTGTTTCCCATTCTAGCCCTACCATCTCAACGACTCCTGAAGACGCCATTCCTGTAGCATATTTCTGAGTTAGTTGTTTTGCCTGTTAACAGACTGTGAGGATTTGAACGAGAGTGACCCCAGAGGCTCACATATTTGAATTCGGATAGTCACCAGAGAGTGGCTATTTTAGAAGACTTAGATGAATTAGGTATGGCCTTGTTGGAGACGGTGTGTCCATGGGGGTGGGCTTTGAGGTTTCAGAAGGTCACGCCAGCTCCCCCTGCCTGTCGTCTGTGGATAAGGATGTAAAGCTCTCACCTACTGCTCCAGCGCCATGCCTGTCTGCTCCCTGCCATGATAACCTAAACTGAGCAAGCCCCCAATTAAATGCTTTCTTCTATGAGTTACCTTGGTCATGGTGTCTCTTTACAGAAATAGAACAGTAAGACATGGACAATATAAGGCATGTAACTTAACAGAGTGGAAGTCAGAAAGGTGAATTCCAGTCTGTCTGTCTCTGTCATTTGAAATGTAACTTGAGTCTTTCACTCCTTTGCTTGGTATTCCTATCTGTGGGAGAAAGTTCATGTTTCCACCAAACTCCCAGGAAAGTAGTAAAGCATTATAGAAAACAACTCCATGAAGTTGGATTAGCTTTTCATGAGATACTAAAATCTGCTTAAAATTCAGTATTTTAGTTATTAACAATTATAATTCCTAGTAGTGAGGACAGCTAATCGTTAGAGTATTCACCATCGGCTTCAGTTTCTTTGTTCCGAAGCCAACTATTGTGGACCTAATGTTTATATGCCCTTAAAAGGTGTATGTTGGAGCTGGGGGTGTGGCTCAGTTGGTAGAATGCTTGCCTAGCATGCTTGATCTTCTTGATCCAGCCCCACATAAACCAAACATGGTGGCACATACCTGTGAATCCTAGCACTCAGGGGGTGGAGGCGGGATAATGAGTTTGAGGCTAGCCTGGACTACATGAGGCCAGCCTGAGCTAATAAGACCCTGCCTCAAAACAAAGCAATAAATTTATTTGTTGAAGTCCCAACCCTCAATGCACCTGCACTAAGACAAGTTCTTTTTGGGAAGTAACTTAGGGTTAAATGAAGTCATAAGGGGGCAAGCCTGACCTGGCAAGATTAATGCTCTTATGAGAAAAACCAGAGAGCTGTTCCTCAGTTGCTCTCTACCTTTTTTTTTTTTTTTTTTTTTTTAAGGAGGGATGAGACAGGGTCTCTCTACATAGTCCTGGATATCCTGGAATTCACTAAGTAGATAAGATTGACCTTGAACTCATAGAGGTCTGCCTGACTCTGCCTCCCAAGCGTTGGGACTAAAGTCTACCTATTTTTTTTTTTGAGACAGGGTCCCTCATTGAATTTGGAGCTCATGACTTCTGCTAGGCTGGCCAGCCAATGAGCTCCAGCCCTTGCCTAGACCCAGGTACCTGGCTTTGACATGGGTGCTAGGAATCCAAACTTAAGTTCTCAAGCTTTTGAGAAAGTCACTTTACTGACTAATGTTGTGGAATATTGTTTTAAGGTGTGTTACTTTTGTTTATGTTGCATTTGTTTAACTCT
Organism: Peromyscus aztecus; assembly: GCA_902168405.1. Lineage (NCBI taxonomy): Eukaryota > Metazoa > Chordata > Mammalia > Rodentia > Cricetidae > Peromyscus > Peromyscus aztecus. The sequence continues at coordinate 7,607 of CABHPQ010132740.1, read as the reverse complement.
GTGAAGCTGTGTTACTTTGCCTGTCTAAAACATCTAATGGCCTAATAAAGAGCTGAACGACTAATAGCAAGGCAGGAGAAAGGATAGGCAGGGCTGGAAGTCAGAATATATAGAAGGAGAAATCTGGAAAAAAGGAGGAGAAACAAGAGAGCAAGAGAACAAGGAGAGGAGGACTCCAAGGGCCAGCCACCCAGCTACACAACAAGCCACAGAGTAAGAGTAAGATTTACAGAAGTAAGAGAATGGGAAAAGCCCAGAGGCAAAAGATAGATGTGATAATTTAAAGATAAGGAAAGCTGGCTAGAAACAAACCAAGCTAAGGCTAAACATTCATAATTAAGAATAAGCCTCCATGTGTGATTTACTGGGAGCTGGGTGGTGGGTCCCACAAGAGAGCAAAAACAAACAACAACAGACTGAGCCAACTTCCCAGACTCTCCAGGTTACCATTACCAGACCTAGCTCTGAATATAAATCCTTGAGACAACTGAAGAAAAGATCAGTAGATAGGGAGGAGTAATCTCTCTCTCTCTCTCTCTCTCTCTCTGGCATTAAAGGTGGTAGACACAGCGTTAATATTTGACATGTGTTTCTTGCTTAATTCTTACACAACCTCACGAAGTAGGTACTATTATTGCTCAGGTGCCAGGTTCTTGAAGGTTTCCTAGCTGGTACAGCTCTGCTATCAGCATCCTGCCCTACTGTCCCTCTACCAACCATCCATCACATGTCACACACGGGGTTTAGCAGGAAACTGAACCACAGCAAGAAAACCATAAGAAGCAGTGGTGACACTTAAGATGGGCTTTCTCCAGCACAGCTAATTTTAATTCATGGGTGAGTGAAGGCCTGCTGCTCTTTGATGTCAAGATTTAAAGTCTAAGGTGGATCTACAAGTTTCAGCTATATTTTGTAAACATAAACGAAGGCTCCATTGAGTATCAATGCCTTTGAGGTCTCACTGATACCTAGGCTACTGAGCCACAAAAACAAGTTGACCTTTAAGTGTGAAGTGTGTTTTTAACCTCCCTGGGGTAATTTTGATGTCTAAATGAACATCATGGAGCAGACTTGCATGGTGCTGGCTTGCTTCACCACTGTAGGCTTGAGATGTGGCTGATCTTGCTTTTGCATACAGTTCAAGGCACTACATGCATACCGAATACTAACCCTGCTATAGGGACCCAACTTGACATGACTACAGTCATCTTGTAAAAAGTGATTTAATTATGTATATGTGGGGGGGTGCACTTGAGTGTAGAGCCTGCAGAAGCCACAGAAGTCAGGTCCCCCTGGAAATGGAGTTACAAGTGGTTGTGAGCTGTCCAGTGTGGATGCTGGGAACAAAACTTGAGTCTTCTGAGAGAGTAGTGCATACTGGTAACCTCTGAGCTATCTTTCTAGCTCCTTACAATAACCATCACGATCATAACAGCTACAGTTTCCTGTTGGGTGACCCTGATGTGCAGTCTAAGTCCTACAGGGCAAACAAAGACATTAAGACAGTCATTTGTACAGTTCTGGCTGCCCACTGACTCCTGAATATTTCTTAACAGGTTCTTGACATGCCAACACCTTTCAAGAAAGCTACTATGCATTCAAGTTGGCCTCAGCCCAACTTTGCCCACTGTGCTGGCTAATTTTATGTCAACTTGACACAAGCTAGAGTTATCTGAAAAGAGAGAACCTCAAATTAGAAAATGCCTCCATAAGATCAGGCTATAGAGCATTTTCTTAATTAGTGATTGATGGAAGATGGGCCAGCCCATTATGGGTGGTGCCATCCCTGGGCTGGTGGTCCTGGGTTCTATAAGAAAGCAGGCTGAGCAAGCCAGTAAGTAGCACCCCTCCATTGCCTCTGCATCAGCTCCTGCCTCCAGGTTCTGTTTGAGTTCCTGCCCTGCCTTCCTTTAGTGACAGACTACAATGAGTAAGTGTAAGCCAAATAAACCCTTTCCTCCTCAACTTGCTTTTTGGTCATGGTGTTTTGTCATAGCAAAAGAAACCCTAACCAAGACACCCACCATGTAACTGCCTTCCTCCTGCAATGGGGTGCAGAGATCCTTCTCCTGGCTATCATATGAGACACTGTTCTGTCCATAAGTCCCTGATAAACTACACTCTGCAATCATTGGCCTCCCCTTGGCCTCTTCCACCCAGGGTTGTTAGTTCTTGTCTTTCTGAACCCTTGCTTATTATCTGTCTGTGGAATAATCCTGCTGTACACTGTGTGAATATATGTGGCTATGATTGGTTTAATAAACAATCTGACTGGCCAATAGCTGAACTGGATAGTTAGGCAGGAAAACCAAACTGAGAATGATGGGATGAGGAAGGGCAAAGCCAGAGGAGTTGTCAGCCAGATGCAGAACAAGTTGGACACACAAAATGGGATAGAGGTAAAAGCCACAAGCCTCAGGGAAGCACATAGATAATAGAAATGAGTTAAGTTGTAAGAGGTAGTTAGTAACAAGTCTGAGCTATTGGTCCAGCATTTATAATTTATATTAAGTCTCTAAGTCAGTTATTTGGGAAGCAGCTGCCGGTTATTTGGAAGCAGGCAGTCAGGACAGGGAGAACTCCTACAGTCTTCCATACCCTAAGCTCAGCAGTACCACACTGCACAGCATCCCTCTGATTTGCCTGCATCATCCTATCAAGGGCCTTTGCTCATATACCCACTGTGCTGCTCTGTTAGCTGAGCCCCAGCTTCCCTGGCTCTAACGTGGGGCAAGGACCATAGCAAGGGCTTACTTACAGCTGAGCACAGGCAGGTCATGAACAGTAACCAAAATCCTGAATGGAATTGTGTTTAGCTCAGTCCTTGTGGAAGTGGAGTTCAGGGAATTGTAACTAACCCTGACGGCAGCAGGATTCCACACTGTCCTCATTTCTCAGCTGAAATACTAACCGCCACCACCACCTGAAGTGAGGACTCTACGCAAATGTTCTCGAAACCATCCTTCTTTGCAGCTCAGCATTAGAGGGAAGCATTGGTGGTCACACTCAGTGTGGGTGTGTGCAAGGCCATGAATGTTCAGTCCCCTAACCTCAGCATCACATATATATTTGTGTATATATATGTGTATGTGTGTATATACATATGTGTATATATGTATATATGTATGTATGTACACACACACACACACACATAGTTATTGTTTGATGAGAAATGCTCCCCATAGGCTTGTGCATTCGAACACTTGGTTCCCACCTGCAGTGTGTTTGAGGAGGCTATGGAACTTTTAGGAGGTAGAGTTGTTAGAGGAAATAGACCACTAGGGGCGGGCTCTGCAGGTTTATAGCCTTGCCTCACGTCCTGTTAGTTCTAGAGGCTTCCTGTGTTCAGATGAAATGTGATCAGTCAACTTCCTGCTCCTCCTGGTGTGCCTCACCTTCCCCACCATTATGGCTCTAGGCTGCTGGAATAGTACGCCAAAATGGACTCTCTTTCCTTAAGTTGCTTTTGGTCATAATATTGTACCACAGCAAGAGAAAAATAACACAGACACACACACGCACACACACACACACACACACACGCACACATGCACTTGCACATACACACACATACACACACACACTTGCCTGCACACACACACACACACACACACACACATGTGCACACATTCCCACACATCCTCCCTTTCTAAAAAACTGTCCTTCCTCAGCATATCTCTCCCATTCTAGCTATACTGCTCTGTTAACATGTCATTGCTATTCTTCTGTTTATTCACGCTCCATACCATCTCTTCCTGTAGACTTGAAGCCTTTGGAGGATGTTGACCAAGTCTTTCCCTCATTGACTGCGCCTAGCCACACACACCTGTGGGTGACTGATAACAACTGCAATAATTCACTGTGTGGCCAGCCATCTCATGGCACCACTTTATTAGCAGCGTTAGTGAGGTATGATGACAAGGCTTCAAATACTCAGCCTTTCACCAAAGAAACTTCTCCTTGTAACAAAAGGAAGCCATTACAGAAAACCATAAACAGTCAAAATATAGAAACAAGTGATCATTCGGTACCCAGCCCCAACTGGTCCATCTATGACAACTCCTGCACCTGAGGTTCAGAGAGCATCACTGAAGAGGAGACAAGCACCAACTGGTCCATCTATGACAACTCCTGCACCTGAGGTTCAGAGAGCATCACTGAAGAGGAGGCAGAAAGCTCATTAAGAGCAAGAGTCCTAGGAAAGCTGCTGTGAGATTATGTCTAGAAATGACAGGGAAGCCTTCACCCAGGATACCACAGCAATATGGCCGCTTAAACAAACCCCAAAGAAGTGTAACAGCAGAAGATTTGCTAACGTGGAAGGGGGAAGTCTCAGGGGGCTCCAAACCCTGGACAAGTGTTGCACAAAATCTAATTGGTCTTTAAAAAAACAAAAAACTGGAGCCAGATATTGGGGTGAATGCTGAAAGATCAGAGAGACAAAGGAACAAGCCACTGTCATGTCTCACCTCACCAACTCTACAAATCCTCTGACTTAATGACTGTGAGTCCTCAGCCGAAAGGCCTCCAGCCAAAAAGCCTTCAGCTGAAAAGGGCTCCTCAGCCAAAAGGCTTTAGTTCCTGCCTCCTCACGTCTTCTATACCTTTCTACGTCCAGCCATATCCCTCCCTTCTTAGTGCTGGGATTAAAGGTGTGTGCCACCACTGCCTGGCTCTGTTTCTCTCCTAGACTGAGTCAATCTCATGTAGTCCAGGGTGGCTTTGAACTCACAGAGATCCAGACAGATCTCTGCCTCCTGAGTACTAGGATTAAAGGTGTGTGCCACCACTGTCTGATCTCTATGTTTAATCTAGTGGTTTGTTCTGTTCTCTCATCTTCAGGTAAATTTTTTTAGGGTATAACAAAATATCACCACAAACAAGAAATTAAGAAACACTGAGAGCGGGAGCAATAGTCTGTCCCGGGGCAAGTCCTCCAGTTGCTTATCCAATACCAAGTGGTCAGCCCTGAAGTCAACTATACACATACAAGTAACACTAAACGGACCGAGCAGACTGCATTTATATGTTTAGCAAGATGAGTGTACATGGGAGGGGTGGGAGGGAGAAAAGAGAGGAAAGAAAATAATGCAATTACATTTTAATCTTAAAAAAAATCAATAAAAGCCAAAAATTCATTAATACCAAAGTCGCACAAAGCACATTCTCATTGTGCTTCTGAGTTTTCTTTCCATCTGTCTTCTTTGTTAACTGTTACTGGAACAGTTTCAGGCTGGGGTCTTGCCAGGTGTGTGCACAAGGTGGTCTGCGGTGTCTGTGAAAGGAGACAGAACCTTCCCTGGCTTCAGAGGTTGCCACCCAGTTAATATTGTAACTGTAATTCTTGCTCGATAATTGTTTTGTTATATGTAATTTTACTATGTTAAAGTTAAAACCTTCCTTTTTGAAAAAGAAGAAAAGGGGAAGTGCTAGGGATATCGCGCTGTGTAAATAAAACACTGATTGACCAATAGCCAGGCAGGAAGTATAGGTGGGACTAACAGAGAGGAGAATTGGGGGAGCAGGAAGGCTGAGGAGGAGACTGCCTGGAGCCGCCGCCAGGACAAGGAAGATGTAAGGTACCAGTAAGCCACGAGCCACGTGGCAAAGTATAGATGAATAGAAATGGGCTAAATATAAGAGTAAGAGCTAGACAATGATAGGCCTGAGCTAATGGCCAAGCAGTTTAAATAATGTAAGAGTCTGTGTGTTTATTTTATAAGTGGGCTCCGGGACTGGCGGGACTTGGGAGCTGGAGAGAAATTCTCCAGCTGCAGGACCAAGCTGTCTTTGTGACGGTGTCTCCCCTTCCCACGCTGTCGGGATCCAGCCGGAGCTGACACCACAGACTTCTCTCCCTGGCGGGGAGTGCCCTGTTTAGCTTTGGCGGTGGCTTGTTCTCACCTTGATGAACCAGGAAGCCAAGGAAGAGGCACCAGGAGCAGGACTAGCCTGTAACCCTCTCAGAGCTCTGCCCTTAGCGGCCTACCCCTGCCCAGAGACACAGAGGGGTGGAGAACTAGGTTCTTCTTGTGCTGAGGAACGGAACAGGGCACAGTTCCCTCCAGAACGCTGACCAAGAAGGAAAGATAGACAGTCACGTGTGCCACGCATGTGCTGACAACAGGCAAGATGTGTGAGCAGCACAGCTAGTTTTTAAACATGTGTTTGTCCAAACACGTGAAGACAAACTAAGACTCGGTTCCCGAGCCATCCAAACTCCATTGCTAAATGAGACGCCTTCTTAGAAAGCAGAGCGGAGAGAGCTCGAGGGTTTGGATCTGCGTGTGTAAGTGGATCTCAGCTTCAGGAAAGTTTTTCATTAATAAGTATGTATTATGGTTCAGATATGAAATGTCCCCCGCAGTCTTGTTGTGTGTTCAGCTTTTGGTCCTCAGCTGGTGGCATGTTGGGGGGACGTGGGGCCTGGCTGGCAGAGATGGGTTGTTGGGGTAGGGCACTGAGGGCTATAGGCTGGCCCTGCTTCTGATCCCCACTTTCTTGGCTTCCTGAGGCACCAAGATGTGGAAAAGCCCCCACCAAAGCCTGGCCCACGCCCCCTGCTGTGCCTTCCCTGCCAGGATGGAGCGGTAGCTCCTAAAATTGCACATGAGAACAAACCCTTTCTCCTCTAAGTTGCATGTAGCGGGGATTTCCACATCTGTGAGTTAAAGCAGCCCGGAGGTGGCGATCTCTAACCCAGCCTGCACACGTGTGTTAAGCCACCTAGAGGACCCTACTGAACCTACACGAAAGAGCTGAAAGAAAGGGGCATCTGACGTGGGGGTTCTCAACCTGTGCGTCGTGACCCCTCTGGGGGGGGGTTTGCATATCAGATCTCCTGCCTATCAGATGTTTACATTACACTTCATAACAGTAGCAAGATCACAGTTATGAAGTATCAACGGGATAATTTTATGGCTGGGGGTCACCACAACACGAGGAACTGTATTAAAGGGTGCAGCGTTAGGAAGGTTGAGAACCACTGCTCTAATGTCTCTCAGCCATGAGCCAGATTTCAGATGGCTAAAATAAGGGAGGCTGGTTACCGGGAGCACTGGTTGGTGGTTGAGGTCCTGTGGATGTAATGGTAAGGCAAAGGCTTGAAGAACTCCTTCAGTGCCAGGAAGGTATTTCTGTACCGAAGATACTCCTTGTACCAATCGGCTTCCTTTGCGTTCCGACGCAGGGCAGGTATTGCAATTGTAACCTTTGGTTTTCTGACTGCTTTTTTGGCAAATATAGGCAGTTTGCAAACATGCAGTGATTCCAGTCCTGAAATGAAAACAAAACACACCCCACTACACATCTTCAGTAGGACAAAGACACTCGTAGGCTGAGCTGGATAGGTTACACTGGGTGCAGTAGCTGGGATATTTCTTTTTCTTTTTTTTTTTTTTTTTTTTTTTTTTTGGTTTTTCGAGGCAGGGTTTCTCTGTGTAGCTTTGCGCCTTTCCTGGAACTCACTTGGTAGCCCAGGCTGGCCTCGAACTCACAGAGATCCGCCTGCCTCTGCCTCCCGAGTGCTGGGATTAAAGGCGTGCGCCGCCGCCGCCCGGCGGGATATTTCTTCATCACATATAAATCCTCCTCTCCATGGACCCCAC
>CABHPQ010132739.1:17711-30184 GCA_902168405.1 Peromyscus aztecus | reverse complement strand
GAATCAACTGCTGACAACAGGACAAAATGGACAGACATGAAATAAAGGACTACGGATTCTTGCCAAAACAAGTGTGGTTATGGCTTTATCAAAAGGCATCTTCTGAGGCCAGGACAATATGGCACCATCCCTGAAGTGGCCTTTGCAATCCGGAAAAGGTACAGTGCCCTTTCCTTTGAAGGCAGCTGAACAGGCAGTGGGCCGATGGCTTCTGATGTGCAATGGAACAGCAGCTGAAACAGTTATTCTTGAAGAGTAACTAAGCTCACGCCTCTCAATAACAGACTGGCATTTAATAGAGGGATGTGGAGAAGAACGGGATGCTGAGATGAAGCCACACGTACATAGTCAAGAAGAATGGACAGCTGAATTAAAAAACCATCAACAATTTCCAGAATTTAAATCAGGTGTTTCTGGTACATGGACTGCTCTCACCCAAGGTGAGGTTGAACTGTTGACCTTGTGTACATCCTACTTCACAAATGAGTCTGTCAGATACGCTAAGCCTATAGGCTGAAGATGATGCCCCAACACTGCGGAGAAACCTCAGGTGACTGTCCAGGCGGCTGGCTGTTTCTGTCAACTCACAATTTTTTTGGAAGTTGCTTGCATGCACTTCTTGTTTTTATTTTTGTTAGGTAATATTATTTCCTTCTTGGGTCTCTGAGGGAGTTGAAGATTAGTTAGTTATAGTCGAAGTTTAATTAGTTATAGTTGAAGATTAATTAATTATAGTTGAAAAATTAGTTAGGATAGAAAGGAATTAGGTACATTTTGGACTTAACCAAATTAGGATAAGTAATGGAATTATTTTCTCTGAATTTGTCAAATACAAATGGACTAGACATTGTTTAGGTATTCATCACTTGTATATATTGTATATAGTTATTGTACTTTTGTATATAGTTTTTCTTATTAGTTACAACTTTCCTTTTTTTCTCTTTTTATTAAATTAGAAAGGGTGAAATATAGTGGTATTCTATTTGTACTGAAATGTGATTTTATTTGTATGTTAATAAATAAAGTTGCCCAGAGGTCAGTTGTTAGCAAGCCATAGCGAGAGCCGGGCGTGGTGGTGCACGCCTTTAATCCCAGTACTCAGCAAGCAGAACTAGGTAGATCTCTGTGTGTTCAAGGATACAGTCAGCATTGGAGACACACGCCCTTTGATCTCAATACCAACCATAGAAGACTTGGAGGTCTGCACAGACAGGCCCTGACGAGGCAGTCACGTAGTTACAGGCAGTGATGAGACAGCCACGTAGTTGGGTTTACAACCAATGAGAAGGAAGAACCAGAACTCTTTATAAGATTAAACGCACAGGAAGTAGCTCTTTTTTCGGAGAGGTTTCTTGGCGGAAGAAGCTAGCCAGCAGCACGCGGGTAAGCTCCTAGCTCTGACCTCTTGGGTTTTTATCTTTACCTTGGCTCTGTGTTTCTTATTTAATAAGACGGTTAGTTACATCTACATATATTCTAAAGTAATAATTGTTTTCATGAGTATTTTGGCAGCAGAGTCCATAAGTGTATCTCAGTATAGATGTAGGCAACTTCATGCTGGAATGGTAGCCATCTTATAGGAGAGCTGTTGACAGATTAACTGCTGATACAGAAGCTAATCTAAGCAGCTACACCTATCTATATTATTTAAGTTATTTTATATGTAATATATATATGATAGAAACAAAATTAATAAGGAAAGCCTACCAACACATATGTGTGTAAATATATATATATAAACACATATGTGTGTAAATGTATATATATATATATATATATATATATATATATATAAACATATTTGGCTGAAGGAACCTACTTAAGCAGATATTAAAAAAATTTTGCTGCACATACTTGGACAATCTCTAAACTTTTTCAGTAGCTAACAATAACATCTAAACATAAATTCATACCATGGCTCTCCAAAACACAATAGCCCCTAAATCCTGAACCATAAATCCACTTTCTCATATGTGTTTACATAGTATTTCTGCTTTGGAGGCTCCATGTATTTGAGTAGAAAAGGCTACTATGTACAGTTTTAAGCTAAACTTCAGAGGCTTACTAGAACTTTGATTCTTCTGAAACTTAATGGGAGCAATTTCCTTGTTCTTTTGCTTGCCTGGTAAACGGTTTAGTCTAGCAGACAAAATTCTTCTAAAAAAAATCTTTTTGGAAAAAAAAAAAGTTTCAAACTGGAGTTGGAAAAGGAGCTCTATGTACTTGCTCCAGAAACAAACCTTCTAAAATAGAAAATGTTTGGCTTTTCACATGTAAGAACCAGTAGGAAAATGAGTCGTAAGTAAAAAGGGGTAGTTTAAAAACCTTTCTAGGGCTGGAGAGATGGCTGGGCTGAAGAGAATGCTCAGCCATTAAAGGCTAGGCTCACAGCCAAAAATATAAAAACCTTTCTAGTGGCTTAAAAAAGAAGCTACAAATTACTAGATGAACAAACTTTGAGCTTTGGTGGTGATGGAACAATATATGCATATGTGCTATTCTCAGACCTGGAAGTTTTTGTCCTGAAGTTAACTATCTACACACTTCCACCCCTATGTTAGAGCCACAGGCAGCCCTGTTGGCATCAGATAGTCCTGAATCTTAGTTATAAGAATTTCAACAAAGTCCTGTATTTCCTGGATAGAACAGGGAGGAGAAATGACTCTCAGGACTTAAATCAAAACCAAGAAAGAGTCATTATACCAAAACTACAAATTATAATATAACTTGACACTTTCTTTTTCTTTCAAAAGAAGCTGAAGATTCAACCAAGAGCCTTACTCAGGATAGGAAAATGCTCTACCATGGAGTTACATCCCTAGCTCTCTTTGTACATTTTCTTTGAAGACATGATCACTAGATCACTAATTTCCCTGTGTTGGCCTTGAAGTTACAGTGTAGCAGACTTTAAATTTGTATCCTCCTGCTTCAGTCTTTCTGGTAACAGAGATTACTGGACTAGCTCCCTTTCCAGCCTTCATTTGTAGATCTTTCAGGAACTATGAATATCATGTGTCATAAGTTAACTAGACATAGAGAAAGAAAGGTCATGGAGTTGGGTGGGTGGAGAGGTGGGAAGGATCTGGGAGGAGTTGAAGAGGGGAGATCATGATCAGAATATACTGTATGACAATAAGCATAGAAATACCTCAAACTCTTTTATGGTCATTCAGTATTCCAACCAATAGCTGCATTGGAAGTTATTTAATCAACAACCAATTTTCATTACTGTGAAGTATACTATAAATATATGTTTTTGTATTTGTATTGTTGCTTTTTGTTCTGTTTTGCATTAGAACAAGAAAAGGGAGTCTCCATGCCAAGGAGGTGCACAATTTAAGAAACACACTATTTTCCTCTGCTTCGTGACCACCAGCTGCTTAAACCAACTCCTACTATAACTTCCCATCCTGATGAACTTTACCCAGAACCTGTAAGCCAAAATAAACCCTTTCCTTCCTTAGCTTACTTTCATCAGTATGTTTTGTTACAACAAAACAAGTAAATAATATATGCACTTATGGAAAATGCCTCTCTAGTGCAGTGAGGAATATTTTAATACATAAAATAACCTTTGATTCCCTGTGTCATTGGCAACAAGAACAGGGGAAAATAACCTTCAGGAATCCACATTAAAGTATGTGAAAGAAAAATAAAGAAGAAATAAAAGAGATGCAGTATGGAAACTCATCAGGCCAGGTATTAGAGCAAAATTCTCCTACTATTACTTACCAGACAGAGATGAGAAATGTAAGCAGCAGTAGAAAATATCATTTTAGCATCATTTTAGGCTTCAGTCATAAATAAGGCCACATCATTTATATGCACGTCAAACAGCCATTTAAGACTACTGCTGCTGGCTCTGGATATATCCAGAATGATAACCGTGAAGTAAGTAGGAAGTAGATGTTTGGAAATAAAACTTTGCCCTGGGCCTTCAAGAGTCGAAGGACAAAGCTAACCACCCTTATAAACCATTAGTTTGAGAACAGAATTGTCAATACAGCCGTAGTCTACCCATTTGCTGAGCGTCAATGAACATTAGCCATGGCACACAAATACGGATTAACTTAAGAGAGTAAATTATCTGTGATGTGTGATCCTTTTTGCCCTTCTTTCAGTAGCTCCAACTCCACTCTTAATATCCCACCACAGCAATTCAGCATCAGCTCACAGGAAAAGGAGAAACAGGCTACATAAAACTGTATTATAAGCTCACAGCAAGAAATGTATACTTATAACGAGATTTATTCTTCCTTATTGCTGTTGGAATGGACACTTCATTTTCTTCCCAAAATGAAACGAAGCTTTTAGAAAATTTATAGCTGCTGATAGAGTAGTTTCTCACATACCAAGTTACGTTAGCAAAGCTGGGAATAAATCATCGAAGATATCTGAGTAGTGCTACACTGCAGCTCGAGCAAGATAATATTTAACTTCCTACCCACATGAAACCATTGTCAGAATCACTGTTGATAATGGGCTCACAGAAATCCGAGAGATGGCATCCTTAAGTCACAGGAGGTCAGAATCCTTACTCCCTTCTCCTTGTAAGCTTGCTCTTCCTTTTTATACATTTCCTCTTCGTCCTTCTTCTATGGATACATTTCTGAAAACAGCTGTTTCTGCTCTGACAGTGTAAGATGTATGTGAGGACTCCTCTGCTCCCAGATCTCCCCCTTTCTCATCTTCCCATTGTCACTGGCATTAATACTGCTTCCTTGGAAGTCCATCTAAATGACAATGACAAAACTCACAGGCTTGTCCTCTATGTTTTCAGAGTGTTGATATAAATTATTATTCATTTAGAAAGAGAAAATGATTGATAGTTTTCTCATAAGAGACGTCACTTTCTGCCATTTTTTAAAAAATGTGTTTTTATTAATTCTTTGAGACTTTCATATTTTGCATTTTTATTTACATATATATTATATGTATATTTATTCACTTCTTTTCCCCAAGTCCTCTCAGATCTGTCCCCCACTTCCCTATACACCCCAATTTGTGTCTTCAATTTTTTTAACCCATTGAATCCAATTTGTGCTGCCCATATACTCTTGGGAATGTGACCATCCACTGGAGTTTGGTTAAGCTACCAAAAGCTACATAATTAAAGAAAACCAACTCTCCCTGAGGAGCAATTACTAAGTGTTCCACAGGTAGGAATCGGACTTCATGCCCACCTCCCCTCTCCATGCAGGCATTTGGTCTGTTTTGAGCTTGTGTAAGTCTTATGCATGCTATCAAAACCACTGTGAGTTATATGTGCAACTATTCTGTTGTGTCCGTAAAACACTGTTTTGTTGTGATTATCCATCATATCTGGCTTTTATAACCTTTTTGTTCCCTCTTCTACAATGATCCCTGAGCCTTGGGAGGAGGGGTGCAATATAGATCTCCTATTTAGGGTTGAGAACTTTACAGTCTCTTATTCTCTGCACGTTGATCAGTTGTGGGTCTCTGTGCTAATCACTATCTTCTGCAAAGGAAGCTTTTCTGATGAGAGTTAAGAGGCACACTAACTGATGGGTTTAACAATAAGTCATTAGGAGTTGATTTTATATTACCTTCAGTTAGTAGAATAATCATAGTGGGTTTCCTCTAGGGGTGTATGACCTGCTTTCTACTATCTTTATTTGAATCCATTTTGAAATTTTGATTGAAATGAATTGAAGGATATTGGATTAAAAAATTGAAATTTTAAGAAGTTTTTAAATGAAGGATTGTCTTTGTCATTTTGTGACTTCTAATAAACAATCCATCATTGATAGAAAGAAAATGCTAACAAATAGGATTCAGATTTATGTAAATATATATACATATAAAGCTTTTTATTAATTAGAATCTTAATATGATACAAGAACAAGAGGCAGTGTTTTGTGGGTGCCTACTCTGTGACAGTGACTTCTCATCTATTATTTAACACACAGAGATCAAAGACTGTCTCTTCTGTTGTCTCCGCTATAGAAATGAGCACCCACAAACATAGAGAACTATGCCACCTATCTGAGTTCTGTTCTCTTGCTTGCCCTTTCACCCCCTCAAAATATGACATCTATCTTATTTGATCCCCAGAACCTGATAATATTTTACTGATGTGAAGGGCATAATTTTGTTTTGCTAGAATACAGCCCTTTAAACATCAGGTACTTTTAAAAGTGTTTTACTACTCTCATTATTTCACTTTATATTTCTATTTCAATTTTATTTTTTTTACTTAGTCTGCTTTCATACATTACATCCTGAACACAGTTTCCCTTCTCTCTACTCCTCCCAGTTCTCCCCTCTAACTCTTCTCTCCCCCAGATCCATTCCTCCTCCTTTCCCTTCAGAAAAGAGCAGGTCTCCCAGGGATAGCAACCAAACACAGTATATTAAGTTATAATGACACTGGGCACAAACCCTCATATCAAGGCTGTATGCAGCAACGCAGTAGGAAGAAAAGGGTCCGAAGAGCAGGCAAAAGACTCAGAGACACCCCCAACTCCCACTGTTAGAAGTCCCATAAAAATGCCAAGCTACACAATCATAACATATACAGAGGACCTAGGTCAGACTCAGGCCAGTCTCTGTGAGCCCCTATGAGCTCAGTTAGTTGATTCTGTGGGCTGTGCTCACCTGATGTCCTCGACCCCTCTGACTCCCACAATGATATTCTCCCATCATAAGATATGAACTGACAATTTATATGCTTAACCTTTGAACTTGTTAAATACATCTTTTTGGATCTTATGTACTTGGGAAGGCTGAACTCCCCTTAGAATCAGGTTCTGACAAACACATTTTGCTAATGAATATTCAAGTAAAGCCAGGAACAGACAAATAGGAAGACATTGTACTAGTCATAACAGTTTTAGTTTTGACTGAGAGGAATGCTACTCAGAAAAAGAAAATATAGCTAAGAATATAATAGTTTAACCTGCTTATGAGGTTGTTATTTGGGGGTTTCTTTGGTGGGGTGGTTGTTGTTTGTTTGTTTTCAGAGATTCCACTTGTCACAAGACAGTCATGTGAAAATGAAAGCTAGTTAATTATCTCTTTCTGTGAAAATGTACTTCTGGACATACTCGTTAAACATTAGGACTCACTAAAATTAGTTTTCTAAACTTCCTAGGTCAAAGAATTATTTTAAAGGAGGAAAGTGGATTGAAAGTATGCAGAAATAAAGTTGTGTGAAGAAAATCAGGGCCCACATGCTCACACAGAATGTGTAGTTTTTTGACTTGACTCCTGCATGTGTTGTCTACACTGATAAGAGATGTGAAGCTATTATTTTCCTCAGAAGAGTCCCAAGCCTTTAACACTCAAGCCCTTAACACTACATACCTTGCCTTATAAATCTTAGCATTGCCAAAGTCCTATACAGAATCAAATTAAAAACAAGCTTTAAACATAAATTTATATTGTGTATAAAGCATATTGAGTACCTAATGCTTATTATGACTTTATATGTGTTTAATAATTTAAAATTTATAACTAAAATACATACTATTTTATACATTTTATAAATGGAAAAACTAAATCATTTCTGAGTTTGTAAGTGATTTTTCTCAAATAACTAGTAATGGACTTACCTGAGATTTGAATCTATGTGCCAAAGCACTGTGCTAACCCAGCCTCAGAGTTTCACAGGAAAGTATTTTTCCTAAGGCATTGTACTTGCTCATGCATGTAACTGTCACTGCTCCTAATTAGGCTATGAACTGTAAACTGTTGAACTCTTTCAGGAAGAATCTGGAGGTTATTCACCTTTGAGTCTAACTCAGCAAATACCTGAACATTCTTGATTACTTACAGATGAATAAATGCAAACCTTGTGGGAAGGAGGGACATCATAGTGGGACTCTTCCCAGAGAGTTAGAAACATGTGTGAAATAAATCACACTTCGATTCTGGATTCTCAGAGAAAAATCTGCTCATTTATTCGAATATTCATGGCTGACATCTACTGTGAATGAAGAAGTAGCAACAGTGTGATTAACTCTAATTGTCAATTTGACACATCCTAGAGTTACCTGGGAAGAGAATCTCACTGATTTTCTACACTATGTTGATCTGTGGTTGTGTATGTGGAGGGGATTGTCCTAATTCAGTTAATTGATTTGGGACCACACAGCCCATGGCAGAGGGTTCTCCAATCAGGGAGTTCTGAACTGTAGATGAGTGCAGAGATCAAGTGAGCACGCATTCATTCTTCTTTGATCTTGACTAGATGTGATATGATAAGCTGCTTCAAGTTACTGCAGCCTTGACTTCCTTATAAAAGTGGGGCATAACCTTGAATTGCAAGCTAAAAGGTTTTTTGCCAAGGCCTTTTATCTTATCAGTGGATATGAAATTAGACCAGTGTAGTCCAACAAGGACCCAGACCAGCTCAAGAAATCCTGAGATCTTTAAGGGGTATCTCGTGATAAGACACAGTTTTCCAGGGCAACATTCCAAAAAGCTTTTTTGGAAAATAAGTCTCTTGATTAGGAGCAGCAATAGTTCATCAAACAGCATGGCTATTCAATCTAAACTAATGTATAAGACTAACAAATGCCTTTCATTTGATCAGATATAACTTGCCAAAAAAGGAACTCTCCAAAATTAGGGTTGGGGCAGGGTTTTCTTTTTGTCTTTCCAGGAGAATAAAAGCACCCAACTAAGGAATCCAGATATTACTGGACAAATGAGACATCTGGAAAAAAAAGTACGAATCACCCAGAGAAAATGTCCGAAGAAAAAGAGTAATTGGCCTAATAGTAAAACGCATTTCCAACAGGGTAAAATTTCATAAATCTTCCCAAATGTTGGTTTCTGTTGTTATCTACAGACATATAAGGCAAATGGTCTTTTTGTAGTCCCAATTTAATTAAAAGTTAAAGCTGGCTTTAGAGTTGGAGTGTGGCTCTCTCCTTCTCTAAACCCAAGCATGCTTGTTAAAGGAGGATCCAAAATCTCTGTCTCATGTCAAAAGAGCCACCTGATATGGAACAGAAGAAAAATCAAACTTAAGGGAATATTCTGTTGCAACTAATCTCATAATCCTTTGGTTTTATTTTGACTCTGTAAAATTTTTCTTAAGGTATTAATATCTCAAAATTTATATTATATATATATGCATATATATAAACTTTCTGTCATGATATTAATAGTCATATAAATCACTAATTAATTCTAGAAATAAGCTCCATCTAGATTTCTGTGTATGATTTCAGGCTTGAGTCTGAAGCAGATAACTTGGAATTAAGTTTATGCACCCCAGATGTACTTAACAAAATGTAGTCCTTTATCCTCTTTGGGATCTGCCTCATATGACATTTAAAATGTTTAAATTTTCTGCAGTGACCCTTGATCATTCCTGGCAGTGAACTTTGAGGTCTCTAAGAACATAGCGGGGGCCCCACAATGATGATTCCAGCAATGACCCATGGCCATTCCTGGCAGTGAACTTTGAGGTCTCTAAGAAGATAGTGGGGCCCCACAATGATGATTCCACCTGGATTATGGTAACACCACTAAGCCTAACAAACACAACCCAAAGGTCAGTTTTGGATTACAAACTGCTAATGAGAACTTCAAAGCAGTTAGCTAAGATGGTCCAGCCTCACAGACTACTGCAGTTAGGATTTCAGATAAGCCCTTAATTTTCCCATCACACCAAGACTGGACAACAACTAGTTTTCCCAGGACTTGACTATTGTCTCAATGCTGTGAAACAATCCTTTTCTACACTATTAATATGTATTACTTTCAGTGGTTAATATAAAGCTGACAGGCTGGTAGCTGGGCAGGAAGTTAGGCAAGAAAGTCAGACTAGGAGAATTCTGGGAAGAGAAAGGGTAGAGTCAAGGAGTCAGCCAGACAGAGAGAAAGTAAGATGAGAATGTCATATTGAGAAAAGGTACTAAGCCATGTGGCTAAATACAGATAAGAATTATGGGTTAATTTAAGTGTAAAAGCTAGTTAGTAATAAGTTTAAGCTACTGGCCAAGCATCTATAAGTAATATTAAGCCTCTGAGTCAATTATTTGGGAAGCAGCTGCTGGGTATTTGGGAATTGCTTGTGGGACAGAAACCTCCAATTACATCTCAGTTTTCTCAGGGTCCCCTAAAGATGCCATTGCCCCCAGAGAGCAGGAAATAATTTTAAGAACACAATGCCCACATTCCCAGGAGGTGAGGTGGGTGGGTTTTGGTCATTCAGTGGGTTATGAATGTTGGTCATCATTTAGGGGGAGTTGGTTGCAAATTGTTATTGGTCAAGGTAAGGGAGAAAACTAAGCAAGGGAGGTTAGATTCAAAGATCTCTTTCTGAAAAAAAAAAAGGAGAAGATAGGGATTTTAGGATAAAAGGGTAGATTATTGAATCTCCTTTAAACTAAAAGGCAACTATTAATCTCAAATTATGGTATGGATTTTTCTATATTGATACAAATTAAGGTTATTTTTGTTATACTGTATATATGTTTCTACTCTAATTTAAGCTATAGTGCCTAGGCAGTTCATTTAACAATATAATGTAATGTCCAGTCCTTGAGAGGAGGGGACTAGACCTGCCTGGGCTGAGTCCACCAGGTCGATCTCAATCCTCGGGGGAGTCTTTGCCCTGGAGGAGATGGAAATGGGGGGTGGGCCGGGGGGAGGGGTGGCGGAGCGGGAGGAGGGAGAACGGGGGAATCTATGGCTGATATGTAAAGTTGAATTATATTGTAAAATAAAATAAAATAAATTCAAAAAATAAATAAATAAATAAATAAAAGAAAATTATTATTACAAACTATTTAGGATAATTAAGAAATACAGGTTAGTAATTAATCATCTATAATAATCAAACTTATAGTCATGTTAGGTATGTTTTCAAAGTCAAACATATATCTATTTTAGATATATTTTATATTCTGTTCTTCAAACACTTCAGAGATCTACAGAATACGGCATTTAAGACATTTTATTATCTAAGGCATTTCATGACAGTAAGATATGTCTGCTTCTGGCAGTACCAATTTACTGCAAAAAAAGAATGATGGGCATTGAAGAAGCTCCATATGGAATTTGCTTTTATTGTGGCAAAGTTAGTCACCAGGCAAAGAAACTGCCCTAGCCTCAACTGATGATAATATGCTATCCAAATTGGACAAGCAGGACACAAAAGAAAGCAACTATCAGCCTTTGCCAAGACAAGGTGGGAGAGTCCTTCAAAATTCCTGCTTCCCAGAAAAGTCTGTCAGATATTATAGGCCTGTAGCCTGAAGATGGATACCCCAATGTTGCAGAGAAACCTTGGGTGACTATCCAGGCAGCCAGCTATTTTTGTCATTTCTATAGTTTTAGAAGTTATTTGCTCTGCACTTCCTGTTTACCCAAACAATATTATATCCTTCTCAGATCTTTGATGAGTTGAAGACTAATAGTTATAGTTACAGTTTTCCTTATTACCAAATTCAGAATAGAAACTCACAAAAAGAGATGTAAAGTGTGTAAGGGTGAGAGACATAAAAACTTAAGTTGTTTAGCTAAGAAAATGTTTTTTGCTCTAAAAAGTTATTTATAGGTTGATAATACAAGTTATGATAGAAAATGGTTTAGGCAAACATGGTAATCACTGTGGTGATATTTTATTTGCGCTGAAATGTGATATTTTATTTGTATGTTAATAAATAAAGTTTGCCTGGAGATTAGAGGTTATAGTGAGCCATAAATAGAAGTCTGGTGATAGCACACGCCCTTAATCCAATCACATGGCAGGCAGAGTCTCTGTGTGTTTAAGGACACAGCCAAGTGTGGTGACACACCCCTTTAATCCCAGTACCAACCATAGAGACCTGGAGGTCTGTATAGACAGGCAGTGATGAGGAAGTGATGTGACTGGGCTTACAGCCAATGAGAAGGCAGAATAGCAAGACAATAAAGGCGCAGATTAGACAGGAGGAGGTTCTTCTGGGAAGCTATGGTGAGATTTTAAACTAGGGTTAGTTAGCAGCTATTGCTCTGATCTCTACGGCTTGTACCTCTGTATGTGGCTCTATGTTTCTTATTTAATAACACTGTTTAGAAATTCATTTATAATTGGCACCCATGTGGCAAGAATTCTTTAAAAAACAATTGGTGGTCTTACAGGCCAGGGGTTACAGGCCCCAGCTCAGCCAAAGCTTACAGGCCCCCAGGCCCAGACAGAGCTATAAGCAATCTGGACTACATGCAGCCAGAATTGCACTCAACCATAGCTACAAGTGGTCCAGCTACACGCAGCTGGAGCTACTTGAGGCCAGATCTCCAACTCATGTGGCCAAAGCTTAAGGAAGTCAGAGCTAAAAGCCACTAGACTGCTTGTGGGTTTACAGACCCCCAGGCTTAAGCCCAAAATGGCTCAGGCTGGAGCACATTGCTAGACTTTAGCTTTTAGTTTTTTTTTTCTCTTCTCCTAGTAGGTAATAGGCTCTTTCTCTCTCTCTCTCTCTCTCTCTCTCTCTCTCTCTCTCTCTCTCTCT